>PVJS01000370.1:0-136153 GCA_004027185.1 Glis glis
ATCTCTCTCTCTCTCTCCCTCTCTCTCTCTCTCTCTCTCTCTCTCTCTCTCCTTAGTGAGGCCCTCTGCAACTTCGTGAGACCCGGTTTCAAAATAAAGTATAAAAAATAGGGCCGGGGGCATAGTGTGGAGGTAGAACACCCCTGCGTTCAATCCCCGGTACCGCAAAAAAAAAAAAAACTAATTTATTTTTGTTAAAATTTTTGTACAGCTTTTTCCTTTTTAAAAATAATTTTTAGAAATAATTAATTAAATCGACAAATAATAGTTGTATATAATTATGGGATTAGGAGGAGATTGTAGGGCTGGATGGCAGGGCTATTAATCTGCGAGAGGGAACAAAGACAAGGTGGTGAGTTATATATACCTGCGATGGGGACGTGTTGCAAAACTGAGGGCTCTTGCCCTGGGTCTGCACTTTCCACCCCGAGGACTGACAATATAATCAGGGTGTAACTGATGAGTCTCTCACATGTGGTAGAAGTGATATGAGGGGGAAGATAAATTCCTTTAAGGAGCTTGCAGGCTTGTCAAGATTAGGCATAAATATCTAAATAAAGGAAACAATGAATAGTTCAAGAGAACAATAACTGAGCTATCGCAAGCAGTTTATGACTAACTGCCAAAGCAACTGAGGAGACACTAATTGCTCAAGGGGCTTCATAGCCAGCTTGATCACAGAGGCTGGTGGCGGGTAGGAGACAGTGGTGCCCGGTGGTGGGTGAAGTCTATGGTATGGACAGGCCCGGGCCTGGGCCCTTACAAGTGCTGCCAATGGTTGCTGACCCAGGACCCGTTAACCTCTGTGTTAGTCAGATTTCTATTACTGTAACAAATATCTGAGGTAGTCGATTTAATAAAGGGTTATTTTGGCTCATAATTTTGCAGGTTTCAGCTCATGAGCAATTGGCCCCATTGCTTAGTATATCAGGGCAGGAACATCTGGCAGAGGAAACTATTCATCTCAGGCTGGGAATCAGAAAAGAGAGAGAAGACACCAGCTTCCCACAGTCCCCTTCAAGGGCACACCCCCAGTGACCTAAAACATCCCACCAGGCCCTACCCCGTAAAGGCTCCACTGCTTCCCAATAGTTTTGAGGACCAAGCTTTAACACATGGGCCTCTGGGAGATACTACAGATCCCAACTACACAACCTTGGTAGGCCTCTATTTTCTCACCTGTAAAATTGGGTAATGTTATTTATTTCCCCCACATGGGTTGTTGTGAAGGTGGAATGAAAAGTCGAGTGGATGGAGCACTTTGTGC
Source organism: Glis glis (assembly GCA_004027185.1). Lineage (NCBI taxonomy): Eukaryota > Metazoa > Chordata > Mammalia > Rodentia > Gliridae > Glis > Glis glis. The sequence goes on from PVJS01000370.1 coordinate 1,268, forward strand.
AATTTCAGGCACATCTAGTACTCAGTCCTGTCAGGGCGGAGGAGGCGGCTTTGGGTTTGGTGAGCAAGGTGAAGGAGGTAGAGAAGAGGTGAAGGGGATTCTAGCAGCAGACCACAGTAGCTGGTGTGTTCGAGAGAAGTGATGAGCCTGCCTGGAGTAAAAGGCTTCTTTTCTGACAGTTTTCCTTTCCTGCAGAGAGAAGGATAGATTTCTGGTGTGTTGGCAACAGGGCCGAAGAGGAAACATGAGCCTGGCAGCCAGGAACAAACTGAATCTGAAGTAGGAGGGGACCGGAGTTGAGCTGGCTGCCCTTTCTGGGGTCCTGCTGCCCTTTGTCTGACACTCGTTCAGTCACCCGGGATTATAATCCTAAACATTTAGTCTTGATGCCAATGTACCCAGTGGCTAGGGGAGTCGGCATCCCATGTGTGCATGCACTATGCCATTCTCACAAAGTACTTTTCAATCATTTATTAGTTCATCAGAAATTTAATGAGAAGTGGGGAACATAATTTCTGCCTGGTAAAATGAGATGGGATTGTTTGCAGGGTATTTACGACCTTCCAAAGGTGCACTACATGCAATAATGTTACCTTGCAATAATGAACCTTACATATTCAATAGATAGCAGAGGTTACCCTATGGGGAAATGGGAAATGAGAAATGACTAAAACTTAATTTTAAAGGAGGAAAAATGAAATAATATTATCCCATATGCCTGTATAGTGCCTTTTGCATCTATTTCCCTGAAAATGTGAGTGCCCTATGTTATGATTGTCTGAGATCATCTTATTTTTTTAATTCATGCCTATTTAGGTAATTAATTAATCTGTATAGTAAATGACATCAATGAATCCTAATCTTATTTCAGTTTTCTCTATGAAAACAGATTTACCTGCTCAGTGAGACCAGGAATTTTATTACTTTTCTTCAATACCCACCCCACCCTGTCTAAGACCTGTATCAAGACACAATTCTATAATGGTGCAATTCTGGACTAAGGGAGGAGGGGTCAAAGGACCTTCCTCACCCCCAGGCTCGGTTCAGACATGGATGTCCTTGATGGTGGTACATTCCAGTCCCTGTCTTTGAGTGTAGCTCCCCAATAGGACATGCAGTTATGATAGCGAGAAACTGAGTCATGGTGACGTACCATAAGGACTTGAATCAAAGTATGCTCAAAACTAGTAATTTCATTATTGCTTGAGTGGGGTTAATTTTTTTTTTGAGGTACTGGGGATTGAACCCAGGGGCATTCTACCTCCGAACTATACCCCCAGCCCTATTTTTTGTTCTTTATTTTGAAACAAGGTCTCACTAAGTTGCAGAAGGCCTCACTAAGTAGCCAAGGCTGGCTGCGAAACCAGATCCTTTTTACATATAATAAGAGGAACTCTTCCTAATGGATATGGGTGATTTAAGAGGGTATAGTATGGTGATTAAGACCAAGTCTTTATCCTACCTAGGCACAAATTTCATTATGTCTAAAATATAAGTAATAATAGTATTTACCTCAGGATTATTGTGGAAATTAATTGAATACATGGGAAGCACACACAGTAAGTACTAAATTGCTGCTGCTGCTGCTGGGCATGGTGGTACATACCTGTAATCCCAGTACTTGGGAGGTTGAGACAGGAGGATCACAGGTTTGAGGCCAGCCTAAGCAATTTAGCGAGACCCTCAGCAACTTAGTGAGACCCAGTTTCAAAATAAACAATAAAAAAGGCTGGGGGTGTAGCTCAGAGGTAGAATGCCCTTAGGTTCAATACCCAGTGCCAATAATAATAATAATAATAATAATAATAAAATTGCTGCTGTTATTATTTTTCCATTTGTAAAATTAGATTTCCAAAACGAGACTGTATTAAGTAACTTCCTCCAGTCGCACAGAAAGTCAGAGTTAGAGCTGAAATTGACTCCAGGGTCCTCACAGGACAGCTGTTGGCAGTCATCACCTTTCTCAGAAGGCATTTTTGAGACCCTACTATGCTGCAAGATTCTGGAACGAGGGCAGAGATTGCAAATTCTGTGAGAACAAGGGCCTATGTTTGAATCCTTTTATTTTCTCCCAGTTGTATTACAGAGTTCTTTGCCCAGTGGGTGATTAATCAGTGGTGTTGACTAACCTTCCCCAACACTACTCAGCCCCCCAGGGAGGGAAGGCATTTTCTGAAGAGGGTTTATTTGGGGAATCAGTGATCCACTTTAGATGGAAGCCCGGCTCCTCCCGAGCCAGGACGCTCTCACTGGGTCTACCGCACCCTGCCCTGCGGGCGGCAGAGCCAACAGGCTGAGGCTGAGAGCTGCCCTTCTTCCGGCTTCCCCCGGCATCTGCTTCAGCAACTTGCTCTTAGTCTCATGATAAATTCATTACCAGAAAATGAAGCTGGAGTTTCCTAGTGACATAAAATATTGATGAGAGAAATAAGGACTAAGATGAATTATCAGATGCTACTCGCAGGCCCGGCTGTATTCGGGGCTGCCTGGTCGGCCTCCATTTGTTCTTCTCTCTCCCTTTTTGATTTGCTCGCATGGGGTTTTGTCCTCTTAATAGGAAGCATGTTAGAACACTAGTGAAGTGCTCCAACCCCAGTGTCACACCAGAGTGGGAAAAATAGACATGTCTCCTGGTTACTGTCAAAACTATGAAACCCAATCCTGCCACTTAACAACCTTCTGGCAGGTTCTTGGCACCCTCAGGATAGCGTGCAAAAACACATCGCTCCCCTGCTCAGAAACTGCTAATGGCTTCCACTTGCTGGAGACTAAAATATAAGCTCCTTAGGATGCCATTCAAGGCCCTCCGTGATCCCGCTCTAGCCTGCCTTTTTAGTCTAATCATCTTCCGTGTTTCCTAGGAACCCTACACTTAGTGCATCTAGATGATTGGATTCTCCAGAAACAGCAGTAAGCATCTAAACTGTTGTGCTAAAATTCTTGCCTTGAAATGTCCTTCTCCACCTTTTCCAGTGATTGAAATCTTACCACTCCCTCAACAGCCAACTCAAAAATCACTTCATTCACAAAGTCTTTGATGTTCTCCCACTCAGAATTAATTCATGCAAAGACCAAGCCAAAAGGATACACCTTGTGTTGGTGGGAATGTGGAGGAATGAATGGGTCCTCACCTCACTGCTGGGATGGCAGACACCATTTAGCTGAGGGCTTAGCTGCAGTTTTCAACACCCTGAAACAGGTTCATAACTGTTCAGCCAGCAATTCCACATCAGAGAATCTATTCTAAGGAAATAATCAGGAAGGTGAGAACATTAATCTGAGTATGAGGCTATTCATCATAGTGTTCTTTAAAATAGTGAAAAATGGGAGGAAATCTAAAAGCCCCCAAGTAGGGAATTTGTTAAAGAAATTGTGATTTATCTGTGTGATAGAATGACATTCATCTACTTAAAAATTATGGTGCACAGAAGTAGTTGGTGGTTTAGAAAAATGCTCATAATGTTTTTGCAAGTGAAAGAAGTAGGATATAAAACTGTGTGAAGTATGAGGTGAGAAAATTGAGCCTACCGAGGGCTTAGGAAAGATACGTACCAAATCATTGAGTTGTGAGACCATGAGTAGACGTTATATTATTTTTCTTTTGCATACCCATTCAACATGTTCCTCCTGAGGTGTGTAAGTTGCCTCCCAACTTCTTCGTTGTAAAACAATCTTCACTCCCACGGTAGAACAATGCTTTAGATAGCAATCCTGCTTGTGCTTTCATTCTGTAAATCTGACCCCAGGCCTCTGCTTTTCAGTTGAACCCACTTGGTTTCCTCTTTCCTCCAAGGGCCCACAGTTTACTGTTTCACCAAGATGATGACTCTCCTCCTGACCCCCACTTGGAGGCTTATGTTGTGGCATATGACCTCAATAAGGTTTTGACCAGCAATGAGTTTTACAAAGTTATTTTTGCATATTTTATGATTAACTGTATGAGATCATCTTTGCTTTTTTTTTTTGGTTCAGTTCCTGGGGACTGAACCAAGGGGCATTCTATCTCCAAGCTACATCCCCAGTCCTTTTATTTTTTATTTTGAAACAGGGTCTTGCTAAGATGTTCAGGCTCTTGCTAAGTTGCTGAAGCTGACCTCAACCCTGCAATTCTCCTGTCTCAAACACTGGGCTTCTAGGCATGCCATCTTTGCTATTTTTAATGCTTATAAGGAAAGAACTGGTTGTCAGCAGGGGTTCTAACCATCTTCTCTGACACACATACATACACTCTTACAGGCTGTGTTAGTCAGGGTTTCTAGATATGCCATATGTGTGTGTATGTGTGAATATTTATTTAAAAATCCCTCACAAAATTATGGAGGCCACAGAGTCCTAAGGTCTGCAGTCAGCAAGCTGGATACCCAGGAGCGCACATGGTGCAGCTCTGCGCTGAGGCTGGCAGGCTCAGAACCCGAGAAGAGCTGGGTTTGGGTCCTAAGGCAGGCAAAGACCAATGCCCCAGTTCAAACAGTTGGGCAGGAGGAGTCTCATCTTACAGAGCCTTTCTGTTCTACTCAGGCCTTTTGCTGATTGGATACGGCCCAGCCTCACTGGGGAGGGCAATATGCTTTACTCAGTCTACAGATTCAAATATTAACCTCATCAAGAAACACTGTCACAGACACAACCAGAACAATGTTTATCCAAATATAGGTACCATGGCCCAGTCTATATATGAAATTAACCATTGCAGGGGCTGGGATGCAGCTCAGTGGTAGAGTACTTGCCTGGTATTCACAAGGCTCTGGGTTCAACCCCCAGCACTGCCAAAAAGAAAAAAAAGAAATGAATCATCGCAGTAGTATTGAGTCCAGTAACTAGAGATGTTCTGTTGACTGCAGGTCATATATGTTTACCAATATCATCCTTTTCTCCCCAACCCTCTGGTGTGTCCCTGGACAAGAACAACTACTTTTTAAGAAGTGTAATCACAGGATGTAAGAGGTTGTAAAATGAAGAAATTGGGTCCCGTAGAATTCGAGAAACTTATCCAAGGTTACACGAGGCAGGACTAGAAGTAGAAACTTGTGCCAGTCATCTTTCCAGTACTATAACAAAATACCTGAAATGAGTAACTTATACAGAGAAAAGATTTATTTGAACTCAAAGTTTTGGAGGCTCCCATCAAGATCAGGGGATGACTGCTTTGGCCTCTTCTGGGCATGCAGAATGGCGATGGAGGGGAGTGTGTGGTAGTAAGTTCCTCACCTCATGGTCAGGAAATGACCATGGGCCACACAATCCACCCCAAGGTCATGCCCCTCGTGACTTAAAGACCTCCCACATAGAGCCACCCTGTGGACCACGTGTCCAACACATGAGCTTTGGGGACATTGAACATCCAAGCAGTAGCCCGCATGCTGCCCTGATGTCTGTGCTGGAGGAGGATAGGAGACTGAGAAAACCCTGGTCCTCGGGAGTCTGGGAAGCCAGTGCCCTGCGTTGCATCCCTTTTAGCTCATGTCCCTGTGATCTCGCACTCTCCATCCCTGACTGCAGACGGTTTGTGTTCTCCACTGATTTCCTGGCTCTATCAATACTTGCTGACACTTTGACATATCTCTCTCTCCATGTACAGCTCTGATGTGGTGTCAAGTTGTGTGGAACAAAATTAATTAGCTAATGTCTGTGAAAGCTTCCTGAAAATGAGAAGCTTGGGCCTTACACCCAGGCAAGGAATGCTTCCTGCCGTCCTTTGCGAGGCTGGAGGCCTGTGGAGCTGCAGGCTTCTGGACAGAAATAGGGACTGAGGGGCTCCCCTGACCGGTCCTGGGAGGAATGACCTGGAACACAGAGAGCCCTCTTTGAGTTTTTCAGTTTAGTCTGTTCTGGCCATTGCTGCCGCGTTGCATCCTGTCTCACTGATCCTTTTATTCTCAGGATATACTCTCCTTCTGGGATCTGTGTCCAGCCCACTCCATGCTTTCAGCGTCTAGTAACTTTGAAGGTCCATCACTTGCTCATACTGTGACACTCTATTTGCTTGTTAGATACTTACACCCAACAGATAGAATGTATTGAAAGCTAAGAAGACTGAAGTTGGGGCCAAGAACACAACCAAATCTCCATACCCTTAACATCCGCCTTTACTACAAAAATCAGAATAACTAGAGGTTGAGGTGTTGTGGCCTCAGTAACTTGGAAAACAAGCACGTATAACTAGAGATGATGTGCACTGAGGCTTGTGCAGTCTTCCTTATGGTTGTTGCTGTTAAACTCTTTGTAGGTTTTCTTTTTCTTTCCTCCTCCTCCTCCTCTTCCTCCTCCTCCTCCTCCTCTTCCTCCTTCTTCTTCTTTCTTTTTTGGTATTGGGGATTGAACCCAGAGGCATTCTACCTCCAAGCTATATCCCCAGCCTTTTAAAAATTTTTTGTTTTGAAATAGAGTCTTGCTAGGCTGAGAGTTTCTCCAAGTTGCTGAGGCTGTTCTTGAATCAGCTATCTTCCTGTCTCAGCCTCCCAGGTACTGGGATTTCAGGTGTGTGCCACCATGCCAGGCTTGTAGTTCTTTCATCTAGCGTTTCTGCAGGTACTAGTTTTGTCCTAGAATGTTACATAAAGTGTGTGCCTCCTGCCTCCTCCACTCAGAGCTCCATGTCCCTCTAATGCTTTCAGTTAGAAGCAGACACACTCCCACAACTTCAGAGCCCAGGCACAGAGAGCCCTGCACAGGAGTGCCCATATGCCCCCTTTCATACTTACCTGTCCAGAGACCTGAGAGTCACCAGATGGGTATATGGAAAAGGCAGCATACTAAAGCATTTGGGAGCTTAGCAGCAGGCAAGCCTAGAATCAAATCCTGACTCCACCACTTCATAGCTGAGGGTCCAAAGGGAGCACCTGGAACAGGTGTACAATAAGTGCCAGTTTCCAGTGGTGGTGGGAAGACTCTTAGGACTCCTGGTAAGCCAGAGGGCATCAGAAATTAGCTGTCCTCCATTAGTGGTCAGCCCAAGAAAGAGCAGCTGAGAGAGGAAGGACGTCCAGGGGAGAATCAGAAGTTCAGGGCTGGCTGCCAGGTGTTCTTGTCACATGTCCACGATCCTCCCACTAGTGGTCTAGAAAGCCCAAGGCTGTGGCTCCCTCTCCAGCCCTTCTGGAGATCAAGGGCCATCACTCAGAGAAGGCACCCCTCTCTCCGCCCCCAGCGAAGCCGAGGCTGGGTGGGAGCATCCTACGGGAGGACTTTTGCGGCTCAGCTCCTGCCTCCTGCCTTTGGTGCTGACGGTGGGAATCATTAGATCCAGGGAGGCGAATCCCATTTTGAGTTACCCAAAGAATCTTTGCAGGGTTGGAACTAGAGAAGCTGATTTAAAAGCCTCTCAATGCTGCCTTTAAAAGACCACAACTACTTTCAAAGGAGGGCAGTTCTATTTGAAAGATGTATTTGAACCACAGTCTTTAAAGGCCCGGGAGAACAGAATAGAGTCAAAAATAGATGGTGGCTGAGCTTCACCAGCCCACCCCAGCCCAGGAGGGTCCCCAATAAAAACATCCCCAGGTTTCCCAAGAAAACCAAAGGCTCTTCATCTGCCCCTGGGGCATTAGCTCTGCTCCTCTTACCTTCTGTCCCCCCTCATTGCCCCTCTCCTCCACTCACCCTGCTGGTGCTAGATCTGCCCAAACCCCATTTGACTGGTAGCCTCAGAGGAACCACCAGCATGGACTGTCCCCCAAACCTAAAACAGACCTGGGGAGAGCTGTGCTCTGCATAAGAAGGCAATGAAAGACTATGGCTGGTCAGTCGAGAGATAGGGAAGGAAGGAGAGATGCTAGTCATTTCCTTAGGCTGGAGGTGAAACCTGGGGAGGCAGACTCTGCCAGGTGGGCGGCAGAGGGAGGGCAGCCTACTGTGCTTTTGTCCTGGCCCACATGCACCGAGTCCAGGGCCTGCCAAGGACTGGACTGCAGTTGCATGTAGGATAGCTTTCATTTCACAATAGCCCTAGGAAGGAGCACTGGCACTGCATACCCTGCAGATGAGGAAAGTGAAACTCGCATACAAGGAAGTAACTCTCTGTCTTAGTCAGCTTTTTATTACCATAACAAAATACCTGAGACAGGCTAACTTTGAAAGAGATACTTTTAGCTCACAGTTTCAGAGACTGAAAGTCACCACATGGCTCAGGCTCTGACCAGGCTCCCCTGTGCCTGCATCATCTCATGTGTGTTGCAATGGTGGGAACTTGTGTAGGAATAAGCAATTGCATTTCAATACAAAATGGCAGAGAGAGGGGTAGGGCCAGGCTCAGGCCTTTATAACCCCTCATGAGAACTACCATGAGAAATACTTTAATCCCTAGGACAGCAAAGCCCTCAATAACCTGAGGACCTCCCATTAAGCCCCACCTCTTAAAAGTTCCACCACCTCCCAATACCACCACCCTGCAGCACATGGAGCGCGAGGGACACTCAAGCCATATCCATAACCACAGCATTCTCCTTTGCTCACACACTGTTAAGTGGGGATGCTGATCCTCAGACCCAGTTGGTTGGGTATCCATTCTCATAGCTGTTACTAGCCAGAGATCAGCAAACACTTTCAATACAGCACAGATAGCAAGTATTTTGAGCCATGCAAAGTCAGTTGCAAGAGCCTGTGTAGCTACTCAATTCAGTCTTTGCTGTGAGAGAGTGGCATTAGACATACACCAATGAGGTTATGGGGGGATTTGACCTAGGTGGGATGGATCTGGCCTTAGGCAGTAGTTTGCCCTGGCTGATGGAGAGGACATTGGCTATGAATGCACAGACAAAAATTACATTCCCCACCCCTGTTCCCTAAATACTCTTGAACTTCAGGTTTTCCTTCTTCAGAATGGGAAGAATACCACACCTCTCTGGGCACAGGTGGAAAGGATTTGATAAGATATTATATGTGAAAGATTCACCCAGTGTCTGGCAGGTAATTATTTATCAATAAATGTACCTTTTCCCCTTCCTTCCCAAGGACAGTCCTGAAGGAGGGAATCACTGGTTGCCAAATCCTAGGGCAAGAATAATGATCACTAGTACTTGGCGATCTACAGAGTGCAAAGTGTGTTCACAGTACCATCATTTGGGTTTCATAGAAACCTCCTGAAGTACACCTGCCAGCTCAGAAGGTTGCTACTATTTGACAGATGAGAGATCAAAGACTTGGAGACAGTAAGAGGTCTGCCCAGACCATGCAGTTAGGTGTTTATCCCTGAATCCCACATATCCCATAAACTTCTCCCAGATTTGCATCTTCCTCTGTGGTCCAGTGCAAGTCTTATTCTCTGTGTCTCAGTCTCTCTAATATAAAATGAGGATAAGAAATTGATGCCTTCCTGAGGTGAGAACAACAATGATTCAACATTAGTAAATCTCCAGTTGATTAACCTCTGAGAAGGCTGATTCACTGCCCTTTTGGGGATTCTGTTTTCTAAAAGAAGTCACAACTGTTGTCCCTCTGAACAGTGGAGCCAACTCTGCTCCTCCCAGCTCTGCTGTGTGTAAGTCTCCTTTGCCCTGCTTCACCCCTGCAGTTCAGTGACCAAGGCTGCTGCTCTTGGCCTTTCAAATAAAGCCACAAAGGGTATAGGCAGTGGTGGCAGTGTCTTTGTAAGATTCTGGAGGGCAAGGTGGGAGGTGGGAAGAGGGAAACACCCTAATGCTCAGGATGTACATACACAAATATATCAAAGTCAACTACTATGCTGAGCAGGAGAAGCAGGTAAGGGTGAGGGAATGAGGGTGGGAATTGGGGGAAGACTAATTGACTGATGTGTGCATGTATACTTCTATCACCATGAAACCTACCCATCAAGATGTATGATTACAATGCACCAATAAAAAAAATACTCTGGAGGGCAGATATGAGCAGTGCTTACCCACAGTGACCTGTCCTTGCCAGCAGACACTCAAAGAGTGTGAGACACACAGCATGGTCATCGTGCGATGTAACAGACTGCATTCCTCTTGCAGGGAACCTGGATTGGGTGGGCCAAGCTGTCACACTTGGATTTCAGGAAGACCCCTTCCTGGGACAGGCATCTGATCTGCATGTTCATTGGTTATTTTTAAGGATATGGCAGCAGTAGCAATAGTAGAGCTGGGTAAATGGTTTGAACATGACCCAACTATTTTCCTGGTAATCCATGGGTGAGAACATTTTCATTTACAAAATTGTTCAATTGCAAACTTCCCAGTAGCTGACTAGTTCGGGCCATTCATTGTCCTTTGCAGGATAGGTTTCGAGGCTCCATGTCACTGCCTAGAAAGTCCTTTTAGGCAAATCTTGGAATACTTTGAAGTCTCAGATTCCACAAATTCAGAGTAGGAATGGTGATGTCAGCGAGGATTTGAAAATAAACATGTTCATGAGTGAATAAAATATTTCCTAAATTGTAGGTGGTTGTTGTTATAGTCTTGTATGTGCCTATCAATCCATATGTATTTAAAATGACACCTCAGAGAAAAGCTGCTCCCTCAAGAGGCATGGTGTGTAATGGATGGTGCCAGTTCTTCCCACCTTGAGCACATACCTTAGGTTTCCCATTTTTAAAATTGCTGTTGCTATTCAGTGTCTTTCCTTTTTTGGAACATTCCATCTTTTCTTCATCAGCCCTAAACTTTAGGAGCCACTGCAATTCTGACATGCTTGTGGAAGGCTGCCAGACAATAGTAGATTCCTCTGCTGTAGCCAGAAGGTCACTGCAGGCCATATAATGTGTGTGTGTGTGTGTGTGTGTGTGTGTGTGTGTGTTGTTAGGACAATTTTATTGAGGTATGATTCACATAATATAACATTTACTCTTTTAAAGTGAACAATTCAGTTTCTCTTAGTATATTTATAACATACTATACAATCATTATCACTAATTCTAGAAAATTTCATCACCCCTAAGAGAAAACCCCTACCCATCAACAGTCATGTTCTATGTCCCCTCTCTCAGCCTCTTGAAGCCACTATTCTATTTTCTGTCTTTATACATTTACCTATTCTGGACCTTTCATACACGTGGCTGTTGTGTCTAGCTTCTTCCACTTACGTAATATATACAAGTTTATTCATGATGTAACATGTGTTCGCTTTTTATTCCTTTTTATGGACAATGTTTTAGTCACATTTTTGCTGCTATAACCACAATACCTGACAAGCACAACTTAGAGGAAGAAAGGTTTATTTGGACTCACAGTTTTGGAGGCTCTGTCTATAGGACTGGCTGCAAGGCAGAAACCACTGTGGCAAGGCATGGTGGAGGGAGGCCACTCTCACATCATGGTGGCCAGAAATGGAGAGAATGAGAGGAGGGGACTGGGGACATATATAATCTCCAAGGCCCTGCCCCAATCATACACCTCCTCCAGCCATGCCCCTCCGCTGAGTCTTGCTGCACTGGGGGTGAACTTTCAACACATCAGCTTTGGGGATCACTCCAGATGCAAACCCTAACAGTCACATACCATGCCATGCGAGTATGAGTATACTACATATTGTTTGCCCATTCATCAGTTGATGGACATTTGTGTTGTTCCCATATTTTTCTAATATGCTTCTATGACTATTTATATGTAGTTTTGTGTGGATATATGTTTTCAATTCTCTGGGTTATATACTTAGAAGAATTATTTCTGGGTCACATGGTAATCCTATATACCTTTGGATACCCCTTGCTGATGTTTTTATGAAATGAATTGTTTTTCTTAATTTCACTTTTGGATTGTTCATTGTTAGTATATAGAAATACAATTGTTTTGTGTATTGATTTCGTATTCTGCAACTTGTTAAACTTTTTGTGTCTTTGTTGTTGTTTTGTTTTTTAGTTGAACTGTTCTGGCTGGAACCCCCAGTGTCACTTTGAAAAATTTTGTCTGACAGCTGATCTTAAGGGAAAAACACTCAGTCTTTCATCATTAAGTATGATGTTAAGTATGGATTTTTCATACATAACTTTATCAGGTTGAAGTTCCCTTCTATCCCTAGTTGTTTTCTTTTAAATTTTTTGTCACTGAAAGTTGTCTCATTTTGCTCATGGTTTTTCTGCCTCCATGATTTTTGTCTTTGATTCTATTAGTATAGCATAATATGCTGATTTTTATACATTAAACCAACCTTGCATTCATGGGATAAATTCCATAGTTGGTAATAGTGCGTAATTACTTTTGTCACTGGATTTTGTTTGATAGCATTTTGATAACATTTGAGGATTTCTGCATCTCCCTAAGGGATACTCGTTTGTAGTTTTGTTTTCCTCAGGTGCTTGTCTATGTCTAATCTTTCTTTTCTTTTCTTTTTTTTGTTTTTTTTTTTGCGGTACCGGGGATTGAACCCAGGGGCATTCACCCTGGCCCTATTTTTTATACTTTATTTTGAAACTGGGTCTCACGAAGTTGTGGAGGGCCTCACTGAGTAGCTGAGGCTGGCCACGAACCCAGATCCTCCAGTCTCTGCCTCCCAAGTACTGGGATTACAAGAGTGCGCCACCATGCCCGGCCCTAATCTTTAATATCAGGGTAATAGAGGCTTATAAAATGAGTTGCAAAGTACTTTCTCCTTTTCTATTTTTTGGTAGAGTTCAGAAAGGATTGATGGTTTTTACTCATTCAAGTCAGACATAATTTTTAATAGTATTTTCTGAGGATTTTAAAAATACTTTATTATATTTTAGCCATAGAGAAGAACAAAATTATATCATTTGCAGTAGTTTTATTTTTTCAAAAAGTACTAACATTTTTCTCCAAAGTTGCATGTTATAATTTAAATGAAGCTAAGATTTGTTTTATTGTATTTTGTTTATTTTTCATTTTTTACACTTTTATTGGTACATTGTAATTATACATCATACTGAGGTATAGAGTGATAGGAATATATATACACAAAACACTTGGTATATTACCCTTCCGATCCCACCTCACTTTCTCCCCTTCCCTGTACATGGTATTGAGATTGTTACTGATAATTTCATATATGTCATAGCATTATTTACTATATAAATGAGTATCAAGAATAATTTGCTTATGCTAAGTGTTTAATGCTAATCAATAAACTTAATTTTTCTTTGTTGTACATGAATATTATATTTTGTTTTTAATGAGTGATGTTTGAAGATATATAAGTATACCATGAGTAATGTCATGTAAATTTGTTGATCATTAATATATTTCAAAAATTTTATTTAAATATAGTTATTTTTGTTTGTTAAAAAAAAAAGAATTGAAGCTGGGCGCGGTAGCTCATGCCTGTAATCCCAGTATTTGAGAGTCTGAGACAGGAGGATCACAGGTTCGACGCCAGCCTCGGCAACTTAGAGAGGCTCACAGCAACCTAGTGAGACTTGGTTTACAAATAAGAAATAAAATTGGGCTGGGAGTGTAGCTTGGAGGTAGAATGCCTCTGGGTTCAATTCCCAGTACCACAACAAAATAAAAAGGATTGATGCTAATTCTGCTTTGAATGCTTAGAACAATTGACCAGTGAAGATTTTCATTTGGGAAGTTTTTTAATTACTAAATTGATCTCTTTATTTGTAGGTCTATTCAGATTTTCTATTTCTTTTTGTGTAAGTATTGGTAGCTTGTATATTTCTAGGGATTTCCCCATTCTATATAGATTTCCTAATTTGTCAACATACAATCATTCATATTTTTTAAAATTAGAAGTGATGTCTTCCCTTTCATTCTTGATTTTACTAATGTGAGTCTTTCTTTTGTTCTTGATCAGTCTCACTAAAGGTACGTCGATTTTGTTAAACTGTTCAAATAATTAACTTTTGGCTATGTCAATTTTCTCTGTTATTTTTCCATTCTCCATTTCATGCATTTCCACTGCAGTCTTTTTTTTTATTATTTCCTTTCTTCGAGTCTTGTTTGCTTCTTTTCCCCCCTAGTTTCTTTCCTTTCCTTTTTTTATTCAGGGAAAAGAACACCCCCAAATTATTACATGCCTAAGACATGGGAGTGTTAAACATTTTTTCTGATTTCTTAAAGTAAAAGATTTGGTTACTGAATTTAGGTCTCTCTTCTTTTAAAAAATATGCATTTATTGCTATAATTTTTCCTCTAAGCACTGCTTTCACTATATCCCATAAACTGTGATACATCATGTCTTTATTTCATTCATCTCAACGTTCTCTTAAATTTCCTTTGTGATTTCTTCTGTGGCTCATTTTGTTAATTTAGAATGGTGTTAATTTCAACATATTTGTGAATTCCTCAAACTTATGTCTAATATCGACTTTGGATTCCAGTCTATTGCATGATTTCAGTCATTTTAAATTTATTGAGGCCTATTTTTATGGTCTAAATGGTCTTTCCCGGATAATGTTACATATATTCTATTATTATTGTATGGAATATATTTTATAGATGTCTATTTGTCTAGTTGGTTTATAGTAGTGCTCAAGTCTTTTATTTCTGCATTGATTTTTGCCTAGTTGTTCTATACATTATTGAAAGTGGGCTTTTCAAGGCTTTAATTTTTATTGTTGAACTGTTGTTTTCTCCTTTCAATTATGTCAATTTTTGCTTCATTCATTTTGGGACTTTGTTGTTAGGTGAACCATCTTATTGTTTTATGTGGCACTTTAAAGCATCCATTCACAGGCCTGATAAATCTCTGCCTATCATATTGTAGTTGTTTCTCTAACCTGATTAAACTTTACTTGAAATTCTTTCAAATATAGTGAGATCAGGTTTTATCTGAGCATGATCCATGAGCACATGTTCTAGAACATGCTTATAAATGATTCAACTGTGGTGTATACACACCATAGAATTTTACTCAGCCATAAAGAAGAACAAAATTATGTCATATTTCAGGAAAATGAATGGAACTAGAGAATATTATGCTAAGTGAGACTAGCCAATCTCAAAAAGTAAAGGGTGATGTGTTTTTTCTCATATGTGGTAGCTAGAGAGAAATCGGGAAACAAAAAGGACTTCAGATAAATGAGGATACATACCAGTAGAATGGTGAGAGGGATTAGGGGAGGGAGGTAAAGAGGGGAAAAGGGAGACCTGATGAAGAAAACAATTCAAATAATGCTATGTACATATACGAAGTTATTGATACCAATCTCAATAATATGTATAAGGGGGGAGGGAGTGGGGTGAGGCAGGATTTAGAGGGAAACACACTGAGTGCGGTGCGCATGTGTGTTTCTATCACTCTGAACTTCATTATGATGCATAATTACAATGTGTCAATAAAAGTATATTAAAATAATTGATTCAATCTTTATATTAAGCAGAATTTATAGATGATGTTGGATAAACAGTCATAGAATTTTAGGAATTGAAAAATCTTTAGCCATTATTTAGTCCATTGTTCTCTTTTATTCAGATGAAGGAAATAGGGGCCCAGAGAAATGAAGAGATGTCTCCCAGGTAACACAGCAAATTGATGGTGGGTACAGGGCTAGAATGCAAATTTTTTGATTCTGCTCATTACTCTCTTTACTGAACCACCCTAGGCTTGTATACTAAGTGTGTTTGCCAGTGGTTTTTTTGTGCACGTCTACAGGCTTGTGCTGACTGGAGCGTCATCTGGGAATCTTGTTTAAAAATGTATATGTTGGAGATAGATCTGCTTACTGTGATTTGAACACTGCACAATGTATACATGTATTGAAACATCACATGGTACCCCATAAATATGTGCAATGTTTAGATGTCAAATAAAAAATAAAAATAAATAAAAGCAAATATACTAAATAAAAAAGAAATTAAAAATATATATGTTTGTGCATCTGCATTTGTGCCTGTATTTTCTGTTTTTCTCTCCGGGATTCTCATTCAGCAAATCTGGGTTGGTACCATAAGTGTATTTCAGGAAATCTTTGTCAGGTAATGCTGAGGCACAGACAGGTTTGGACACACTGACTGCAGTCATAGAATCATGGTCTTTTGGTCCTGCAGTTTGATGATATACACACTCTTGCTCAAAATTTCCTTAAAAAATAGCTCTTAATAATATTTTAAATCAATCTGCATCTACAGTTTTAATTATACCTAATTATCAACATTCCCTGGATTCCTCTCTCCCTGTCTCATGCACCAAGTGAAACGCCGAAGGTAGAATTTCCCCATCCTTCTATGGCAGAAGCCAGAACAGGGGTTGACTGGTGACAGTGGAAGTTGGAGCCAACAGAACTTTCACTTTCCTACGTGTCTTGTTTTGTGTGCTAAATTTCCTTTATGTGCTCGAAATTTCATGGAATTATACAAAAGCAGAGAACCTATTTCCATTATTTTAATATCTTTTTTTTGGACTGGGGATTAAACCCCCAGGTATTCTACATCTGAGCTACACCCCCAGCCCTTTTTTAAAAAATTTTGAAACAGGGTCTTTCTCAGTTGCTGAGGGTCTCACTGAGCTGCTCAGGCTGGCCTCAAACTTGTAATCATCTTGTTTCAGCCTCCCTAGTACTAGGATTACAAGCATGTACCACCATGCCTGGTGTATTTTCGTCCTTTTTAAAGCAAGTCCTATATAGATCAGAGCTTTCAAACTCTTTCAAACTTCAGAGACCTGGAAGGCTGAGGAAGGGCTTCAGGGTGTTGATGAACTCCCTAAAATATTATCCCAAATTTTGTATATACTTTTTTGCATTATTTGAGGAGAAGCCTCACAGGTTTCATCAGCTCTTCAGAAGTCCCAGAGCTAAAGCTGTAGCTAAAGCTAGCTCTTTGCTGCAGGATCAGTTAGGTGCCATGTTACTCCTGCAAAGCGTATGGCGGTGCCTTGGATTTAGTTGTCAGGACTGTGATGAGACTCTTCCTTTTGTGCAGATAATTGAGGAAGATTAGGAATAGAACTGACAACCAGTTATGCTCTCCCTCAGCAGATAATTTCTTTCCTTGTTAAAAGAGACACACAATAGATGAAGTGAGCATGATAGAATGAGAAAGAAATGTGAACATTGAGGAGCATTTCCAAATTATAAATAGTTATTTAAAGTCTTTGGTATCCTCAATATGAACAGCACATAAGAATGGCAAGTTTTTATGCCAAGCTTGATCTAACCCCAAAACTAAGGTGTCAACCCAGAAAGATGACCGGTGGCAGATCAGCACACTTTTCCTATAGAAAGGCAGGCAAACATATGCTAGACTTGGTAGGTCAGGCAGTATCACAGCTACTCGATTGATTTCACTGTTGTCATTCTAAAGCAGTCAATAAGTACATAGATTGGTATGGCTGTGTTCCAATAAAACTTTATTTATGGACACTCCAATTTGATTTTTACATATTTCTCTGATGCCACAAAATGTTTCCCTTCATTTTATTTTTTCCTACCATTTAAGAATGTGAAATCTATCTTTAGCCTGTGAGCCATATAGAAGCAGGCTGCAAGTTTTGCAGTTGGCTGACCCTTGCACTAGGGTATCTAGCAGTTTTGAATTTTAGAATCCAGGTCAAATTAACATCATTTTGTAGTTTTCTACTTTGGCCTTGGCCAAAGAACTTAGAGATAAGTTAGGCAGCAATTGTAATAATTAAAGTTTGATGTCAGAAGATCCTTATAACTCGATCAAAACTTGTCCTATATTATCTCTCTCCTTATGCTCAGCCATTGACTCACATATAATTATCTCATTTGATCTAGTTAGAAATCATCCTAAACCTAATTATTCTCATATAAATAGAATTTGACAATATCCCTTCCCTCCTTCCTTCCTTTCTTCCTTCCTTCCTTCCTTCCTTCCTTCCTTCCTTCCTTCCTTCTTTCCTTCCTTCCTTTTTTCCTTCCTTTCCCTGGGATTGAACCCAGGGGCCCTTACCACTGAGCTACATCTCTACATCCCTAGTCCCTTTTTTTATTTTTTATTTTGAGACAGGGCCTTGATAAGTTTCCCAGGCTGACCATGAACTGAACTTGCAATCCTCTGCTTCAGCCTTTTGAGTAATTGGGATTACAGTTGCATGCCACCATGCCTGGTGAAAATATTTTTATTATTAAAGAATCAAACTCAGAAAAAAATGAAAGTATTCATTAGCCCTCTTCTAAAATTAACTGTTTTCATTCACCAAAGGAAACTTTGGTTTTCCAGTTTGATGTAGGTTTTTCCAAAACTTTCCTATATATTAATGAAAAGTATTAATTTTTTGTAGTGCTGAATATTCAACCCAGGGGCATTCTACCTCTGAGTTATATCCTCATCCCTATTTTATTTTTTATTTCGAAACAGAGTCTCTCTAAGTTACCACATGCTGACCTCAAACCTGTGATCCTCCTATCTCAGCCTCCCAAGTACTGAGATTACAGGTGTGCACCACTGCTCCTGGTAGTATTAATGTTTTTAAAATAAATCTTATTGTGTATATTTAAAGGCTACAACATTCTGTATGGGATACATACAAGTAGTAAGAAGGTTGCTAGACTGAAGGAAATTATCATTAATTATCTCACATCCTCATCTTGCTTTGTGTTCTTGTAGCAAGAGCAGCTTAAATCTATTCATTTGGCATGAATCCCAAACACAGTACAATTTTATTACCTACAGTCATGTTGTAGAGTAGGCCTCTAGCCTTGTTCCTACTATATCCTGTGTACGTATAGTTGCGTTTTATGAGGTTTGGGGGTTGTTTGCTTACTCATGTGATAAACCATGCTATACCTATTCTACCTGTGCTTTTTGTTACTTTATAGCAAATGTATTCTGAAGATAATTTTACACCAGTGTGTGTAAAATACTTGTTTTGTTTTCCGCTCGTATGAAATCATCTGTAGTTTGTATTGGATAGCTTGTTTATTTTTCCTTATTAATAATCATTTTGGTTGTTTCTAATTTTTCCCTTTTACAAACAAGACTGCAGTGAAAATTAATCCACGTATACAGAATGCCGAGGTAGAGGATTATGCACATATTAAATGTGAATAGATATCATCTATTGACTTCCAGAAAAAATTAACAGTTTATACTTCCACCAATAGGGTATGAGAATTTCTATTGCCTGAGACCTTAGCATTTTTTTTCAGTCAGATGACCACAAAATGGCATTTTGACTTAACCTGTATTATTTCACATATTTATTAGATTTCCATATCTCCTCTTCTGCACAGTTTCTATTCACAAAATCTGTTCTTTTTCATTAGACTACTTGTATTTTACTTATTTAAACTGCTGCTGTTTATATATAAAGTAGATATCAATCCCTTCTTCTCCATCATATGTACTGCAAATTATTATATATGTTGCAATTTTTTCTCATTCTCACTTCATTAAAACTCCCTGCAGCTAATTTGTTGATGTCTTTTGTTGCACAGGCTTCTTTTTTGTCTAGCTGTACAGATGGGCCCTGACTTAATGGTTTAACTTACAATTTCTTTGACCTTATAATGGAGCAAAAGCATTATGCATTCAGTAAAAACCATACTTCCAATTTTGAACATTGATCGTTTCCAGGGCCAGCAATATGTAATAAGACACTCTTGTGATGCTGAGCAGCGAGCTGCAGCTTCTATTCAGCCAAGTTATCAGAGGTTAAAAAGTTGGTATCCAGTAGTATACTGTGCTGCTAAGCTATGATGGTCAGTAGGTTGGGTGTATTTAATGCATTTTTTATTTAAGATAGTTTCAACTTACGATGGGTTTATAGGAACACAACCCCATCATAAGTCAAGGAGCATATTACTGATCATTTTTCTTCTTTGGCCATTTCTTTTGGTATCCAGTGTAAGAAACTAGACCTTTGACCACATAAAAATTAAGAATATTTGATCAATGAAGGAAACTATAGACAAGTTTAACAGATGGGTGACAGATTGATGATATTTGCAAAATAAAAGAGGAATTGACAAGAGATTAATATATAATACACACAAGGAATTCTTACAAGTTAATCAGAGAAAAATATTGGGAAGCCTACTAGAAAAATGAGCAAAGGATTTGAATAGCAATTCACAGAAGGGGGAGCCTAAATAGTTAGCAATCTGAATAGAGAGATATTCAATCTTCCTAGTATATAATTAGAGAAATGAAAACAATGAGCTACAAACTTATAACTGCTAGATTAAAAAAATGTAAAGGTTATTTAATGCTAAATATTTTCACAGATATAAGAAAATGGGAAAAGTTATGAATCACTATAGCACTAGAGTCTGTTGCAGCCACTCTGATACTTGTGCAGGACTTGGTGGCCCCACTCATTGATATGTACCCAAAAGGAACTCATGTGTGTGTCTATAAAGGTTCATGCTCTAGAATGCTCATCACTGCCTTCTTTGTGGTAGCAGAGTTAAAGGCAACCTAAGTGTTCATCTCTAGATGAATGGTCAGGCTACTTTTCCTGGGTAGTAAGGAGCTAACAACTCAGAGTAGAGAACAGAATGTAAAAGACAGAACAAGATGCATAGGTCAGCACCATTTGTGCACAAGTACACCATAACACTCAAAATGTAAATTCATTAGAGTGAGCGACTGTGAGGAACAGGGGAATTGGGTGGTGATCAGGAATGAAAGGGAAAACAGCAGGAAGAAATATTGTATAGACCATGATGATGACAGTCCATCAACTAAGGAGTCTGATTAATTTAATTCCCTGTATCTGGTTCCAAAGGGGGAAAGGTCTTTCTTATTTCATGATTGCAAACATATCATCCTATAATCATTTTTAATATTTATCTAGTTGATTTTGTAGATTTAGCTTTCTTATCTATTGGAGTTTGTCTTTCTGTATGTTTTCAATTAGAGATGCAACTTACATTCCTTCTCATTGATAGTTGGTTTCTCATTAACTTGAAATATAACCTTTATCATATACTACCACGTGGATGTGTGTTCCACTCATTTATTGGAATAGTTTTGCAGCACTTTGATGCAATCTTAAATACTATGTAGCTTTATAAAATGTATGTCCTGTCAGAAGTATCTGCACTTATTAT
Organism: Glis glis; assembly: GCA_004027185.1. Taxonomy (NCBI): domain Eukaryota; kingdom Metazoa; phylum Chordata; class Mammalia; order Rodentia; family Gliridae; genus Glis; species Glis glis. The sequence goes on from PVJS01000370.1 coordinate 22,119, forward strand.
TCTTCCTTTTCAATAATTTATCAGGTACTCTTACACTCTTATCTTTCAGATTAATTTTATAAGCAGCTTATAGATTTCATAAAAATTCTATAGATATGTTTGAGGTGGTTAAACTCACTGAATTTATAGATTAATATAGGGAGAATACTTACGACAGTGTTTCTCCCCATCCAGAAACACGTATGGTGCTCCACTTATCCAGGTCTCTGTTTTCTTCAGTAAAGCTGTATAGTTTGGTTCAGGTAGGTCTGACAAATTTCATGTTATGTTTATTCCTAAACATTTCATTGATCTTTCCATATTATTGTAACTGTTTCTATTATAATTTTCTAATATGATATTACTGGATATTCAAGAGCTTTTGATGTCTATCTTATATCTGGTCATCTTAGTGAAATGCCTACTAATTATAATAGTTTTAAAATTTATTCTTTTGGATTTCTTTTGCAGTACTGGAGATTGAACCCTGGGCTTCACACATGCTAGGCAAGTGTTCTACCACTGAGCTATATTCCTAGTCCTCTTTTGGAGTTTTTAGGTAGACAATCGTTATGCTTAACAAGTAATGATGATTTTGCTTCTCTTCAATATTTTAATTCTAGTTTTTATTATTGCACTGTGTAGGGCTCCCATTACAGTGCTACTTAGCAATATTGAAAGTGGGTTCTTAAGTCTTTGGATGTATCACCATTTAGTATTTGATCAGCTTGAACTTTCTGATAAATATTTCCTATTGAATTTTAAAGTAAGACATTTTTTCCTGTGTTTAACTTTTTAATATTTTTAACTCAAGACTGAGTGTAGAATTTGCCAGCTTTTCTCTGTGATTTTATTATAGAGATAGTGATCATGTGGGTTTTCTTTTAATTGGTTTAATTTTCTCAAAAACTCCGTGAGGTAGGTATTAATATACCTGTTTTACAGAGAAGGAAACTGAACAGCAGAGGAGTTAAGAAAGTTTTTCAAGATTGAACAAGTAGCACAGAGCGAAGTGCAATTAAAACCTGGATTTCTGCAAGCTGGTGTTTTGTTTGCAATGCTATGGTAACCATAGCTCACTGAAGCTTCTGAAACAAAGACAAGGATTAGAAATGTCCTGAAGTGTTATATTGTTGATTCCACTTCTGGGAATATACCCTAGGAAAGCAAAGTGGGTGCAGGATTTATAAACAATGATGTTTATCACATCCCAAAGTACAAATAACTAAAAAAAATGAAAAAAGTTGGATGAGAGGAGAGAAGACAGAGGTGTCACCCATGACATAGTTATTGAACAAAATACTGTTTTTTTTTTTTTGAAAACTATTAGTGACAAGAGAAATGGTCAGGATAACATAACATGTGAATAAAAGCAATAAGTATATTACATCCTTGAAAATCTCCAGAAAGAATACTGGTAAGAGGAATAACAGGAAGGAGTGTGGGGCAGGACCAATAATGGAAAAGCTCCTCCATGCAAGGGTTTTGGAAACTGGCCAATCTTACTTGCCCAGGCCTCTCTACAGGGACATTTGCTCAAATCTGTAGCTCATAAAGGTTATTTGGGGTTGCAGCACAGGTACCGTCCCTGCCTTGCCATGAAGGCCTTCCTGTATTCAGTGCCCGAGTCTGGTCAATGCTTGTGAATTTGTGCAGTGTCGGTAAAAGTCTGCGTCATCAATCTCGCTCTGGAATTCTGTGCTGACTCCTCCTGCCCTCCCAGCAGCCGGCAGCTGTCACTACCGGCTCTGTCTCAAGAGCCCGCCACCCTTCATTTTAATGACCCTCTAGACAAGGCAAATGAGGCAGCTCTGCGGGTCTCTCCTCTTCACCTGGAAATGAATTAGTGGTCCATTAGCTTAATGAGGAGCTCTTCCCTCCTCCTCCAAAGCAGAGCTGGTCTCATGAAAATGGAGAAGATGTTTTGGACCCCGGTTACAACCATGGTCAATCAGAAACGATGGCCCAGGGTTCTCTCTGCCCACCTTCTTACATTCTGAGTGATGCCTGTCAGCAGCTTTATTCCTTCTCTTTTGCAAATAACGTGTCATTTGATCTGAATTTAAATAGCCCTGGCTTGCCTGGAGGGGGGAAAGAACAGGTGGAGGGTGATATAAGTAGCAGTTCTCGCAGCTGATATGATAGCCAGAAAGAAATTCTTTTACTAGTGTGTCTCTTGTTTTGCCCCTGAGTCTGTCTTTCTAAGGCAAGGATCAAATTCAATAAATAAAGCCTGCATGTGGAGGCTCTCTCAGGTCCCTTTCAGAGAGCGATGACATATTAATGATAAATTCATACTATGTTCCAGGTTCTTTGGTAGGTACCCTTCAAGAATTTTTACACTTCATCTACACAATAATCACACACATTAAACACGATTGCTAGCCCCATTTTAGAGATAAGAAAACAGAGACTTTGAGAGGACAAGAAACTTGGCCAAGATTTGATGTGTAATATGTAGCTGAGTGTGATAATAACTGGGTTAAACCTTTGCTGAGTGCTGCACATTCTATCTGCTAAACATGTTCCTATATTAGTGTGTTTATTCTTACAACAACTTTGTGAAACAGGCATTACTATCACCATGTTTGAGCTGAGGAAACTGAGGCTTAGATGTTAAGTGACTTGTCCAAAGCTACTTAGGAAGTGGCATAAGTGAGGTTTGCTCCCAGACAGATCTGATACCAGTACTATAAACTGTTATGGTCAGCTTCAGCTAATGTGTATTTAGCGCCAATGCGTAACAGGGACTGTGTTGGGTTCTTCAAATCCCAGGTGAATAAGTCCATGTCATCAAAGAATGCATAGTCTAGGGAGAGGGAAGAACAAAAACAGATAATTCCAGGATAGATAGCAAGCACAAAAGGTGGGCTCTGGAATACTAAGAAGTTCCGGGGGAAGAGGATATTTGATTTAAGTAATAAAGGTGGATTGGAATGAGTTGAATGTATGGTTATGAATGAGGAGACAGTGGGGTGGTGGTACTCCGTGGGCAGAGGGGTGGCATCCACAGCAGCATAATAGAGACCTGACAGATCCAGGCTATGTGGGATGGGCAGGGATGGGTGGGAAAGGCTTGAGGTTCAGTTTGATTGCCAGGCATCGGGATTTTTGTTGGTGAAACTGATCAGGTAGGCGGCATCCTGATTACAGAAAACATGATATGCTGTGAGAAAGAGTTTTGAATCTAGCTTGGAGATAGCCATCTATCAATAGATTTTCAAATTTGGAGAGTGATATGATAAGAATGTTCAGAAGAGAATTTTGGAGACCAGCTATGAGGCTTCTGAAACTACCTGGGCTAGGGGAGACAAAGTCTGAGGGGCTTGCAATGGCTGCAATTTTCCCACTCTGTGTTTGGTCTAGGAGGATGAGCCTCCTTTGGGGCCCAGGAATGAGGCTGTTGGCTGGAGAACCTCTCCCCCCAACACACATCTGGGTTCTGAGAACCAGGACTGGGTACTATCGCTGGACAGCTTGCTCTTCTAGGCCTGCAGGTTGGGTAGTGATGAAGATACAAAATTGCATGCGCCTCTTCTATGTCTTTGTTTGTCACCAAAGTTTAAATTTGCAATTTCATGGTTTGGTTACAATGAGGTTAGTTTATGAAATTCATGAGCTAGTAGGGAAGACTCAGAAATCCCTACAGATCCATGCATACCTCAGCAGCCATCACCAGCCTCAGAAAGCGCAGCTGCTCTGAGCTTCCCTTGGTGCCATTCTGAAGTCCCTGCTTGGAGGCTAATTTCCCCTGGGACAGATCTGGGATTGGATGCTCCAAACCAACAAAATATTCCATATCAGATTCCTTAATTGTGCTGGGAAAGGGATTCCTGGGGATGGTAGTGATGAAAGGGACAGAGCAGTGGGGGAGAGGTTGGGATGGGTTGGAGGTTGCAGCCAATAAAGAAGTCATTCCTTCTAGTGGATTTGGAAGACTGATCTCCAAGAGTGCTTTGGACCAGCACTTTGTGACTGCCTCTGTTGGGGTAAGAAAAGTTAGGAATACACGAGGTAGTTTCTTATAAAAAAGATTTTGATTCTAACCATGTCTCTAGAAAGTTAGGAGACCCTGGGAAAATCATTTGCATGACTCAGAGCCATTTCCTGGTCTGATATTTGAGAATAGGAGCCTGGATGATCCCTGATACATCCCTAAAGAGAGCTGTAGTGATGGGCATAGTCCAGAGAGTGGGCTATGAGCAGTGGGGACGAGGAGGTGGGGGCTTCTGGCAATGCACTCCTCATTCTCAGACCTGGAAGTGAGGCGAGATGGCTTAGCCATAGATGGTAGAAGTGCCATTTCAAAGTAGGTTTTTATTTCTGAGTCACATATGTGCATGGAACAACATGTACCTGACACCAAAGGATATGTAGAGTGCAAAGGAAACCTACATCCTTTGCCTGTATACCAGCATTCTGTTCCTCTCCCTGGAGGTAGCAGCTGTTATTAGTGCTACTTGTTCCCTTCCGAAAATTGTCCATGCATTAACTAGGGGTTTTGTGTGCAAGTGCGATTTTAAAACACAATATAGGATACTCTACATATTATTTCTACTTCTGCTTTTCAGTAGTGCCATTTCAAAATATCATCCACCGCAGAACCAGTTCTTTGATTCAGTTTGTTTTCAGACTATTTGCAAAGTTCCCTTGCACCTCAGAATACTTATGAGCTCTGAGCTTGAAATGACATTAGCAAATTCTGACCCTTCAGCTCCAATTTTTCTGGACTGATATTTTCCCTCCTAGCAACCAAAATTGATTGTTTGATTTATAGCTAAGATTTTTTTTAACTTGTGGATGAACTAAGGAAGACCACAGAGAAGAAAGCAGGACTAGGTAGACTAGGCAAATAGTTACCAATTAAATTGAGAGGCAAATAGTTCAGGGTGGGAAAAGTATTAAATCGAGCACATTCGAGGGAGAGAGTCACATGGTAAGAGTGGTTTCTGAATACTGTGAGATTTGAAGGGAATAATTGTTTATTAATTTCATTCAGTATATTGGAGTGGAAGTGGAGTGGCTGTAAAATTCACAGGCAATTGTTCTGTTTCCAGATTGCCTTCCCCAGCTTGAGAATCACAAATCCCTGGGAATGAACAGCTTGATGAAGCAATGACTGCCAGGTTTTAATCCTAGAGCTCCAGTGGGGTTTGCCATGGGAATAAGAAGGCCAATTTAGTCTCATCCATATGTGCCGAGCACTCAGGAATAATGCATTTTGACATGTGTATTTCCTCTAGGATCTCTTTTCTCAGGAAAACACCCAATTTTAAAGAAGTAATTACAAGGATTACATAGGCTATGGAATATTAATTAATATTCCTTGTAAGTGGAAATATTGCTTCTCTTGCTATTTCACTCTGTAGCTGATGTACTTTTATAATTCAGTGCTTGTTTTCTATGTGTAGTGAATATATTTTTTCTCTCCACCCTGATAACTCTGTTTCCTAAGATAGGATGGTCTCCCAAATATTTAGTATTGTATGTGAGCTTTTGGGTTTTCAAATATCATCTCATAAGTCAAGTTGCAAATTCTCATTTATTTTGTAGGTGTTTGCAATCACTAATATTAATTCTCATTAGCTGTCTGGGCTGCCAGCCACATCTGTTCTGGAACTCCATAGGAATTGGCCTGCCCATGTACTGGCATGAATAGCTGCTATATGGGAAGTGCGGCTGCCCCTTGTTTGCTCCAAGGTCCCTGGAAAGCAACATGGCTAAACATATAATAGGAAAGGTCTTTACAAGTCATTGAATCATTTTTCCAGATTACATTTCCAAATGTCAAAAGAAACAGCAGCTCATTAAAACTGCAGCTGTAAAATCCACCAACACCACATGTAGAAAAGTGATTACAGAGCAAGCTTGATTAATTAGGTGTGAAAATTTAGGACCAGCGTGGTAATAAATGATGGAACTCACCCAGCAGCCTGCTTCCTTTCCATCGTGTTTCGCTGAATGGCCAATTTTCCACTTGTCTGTTGCATGGAGATCACATTTCAGAGTTGGTAAAGTTTACATCTAAATCATGCAGGCAACAGAAGACCATGCATAAGCCGCACACAGAGCTCTGACTTTGGCTTTGTAATATTTTCTTTGTGGCCTTTGATACATTATTAAATCATCCGAGTCTCATTTACTCCACTTATAAAGGGAAGATTTCTGTTCCCACTTACACACATTGCTTTTGAATAGCAGCAATTTTATTTTAAAAAATGAATGAAATAAACTTTATATAATCCTGTGTATGGCTTTGAGATCCTTAGGTATAAGAGATCCTATGATATGTAAATACTATGTTCATTATCCAACACAGTTTAGAAATCTGATGTTCTGGCTTATCAAGCTAAACTTCTAATGAAGTAAAACAAAAATTTTTAAAGTGCCTAGACTAGAGCTTGAGACGTGGAAGGTATTCAATATAAATTTGATATGTCACCACTATTTGAATGGAGAGGGAAGATGTTCAGTTCCAAATAAGGATAATAGAAAATGCTTTTCTTATCAGGAGGGAACTACTATGAGGAGGACTATAAAATCCTTTGATGATTCAGAGAGCACTGTGCTATGCTTTAGGGTCACAAATATTAATCATCAGTAGATGATTAGTAGTCCATATCTCCCAAGCCCGAAACCTTCAGTGACTTCCAACTGACCACAAAATAAAGCCTGATTTTCATGACCTGCTATTCTAGGACACTCATTATAACCAGTATAATTTGGCTGGTGTAGATGAACAAAGATAAATTGTGGGAAATAATATTAGAACCAATTTCAGTGGCTCTCTGAACAGTATCCTAATCTTTCTGTTATTCCACCATACCAATCCTGGGTCAATCCTTCTGTTTACTTATCCTCTGTGTAGGGGGCTGAAGACATCTACCCAGGCAAATACCACTACACAATCAAGTTCTTTCAGTTAATCTGGATAATTGGTGATAACCAGAAATCCTTTATGTGTTTCTCATTAGCTGATACATGGCTATTTTGGAACTTTTCTTCCATAATGAACAGAACCTAAAGGGTCCTTTATTTTATTTTAAGGAGCCTGAATATTATTCCCTAAAAACATGATGCTGGTAAAAGTCTTTAAGGGGTGTGTGTGTGTGTGTGTGTGTGTGTGAGAGAGAGAGAGAGAGAGACAGACAGACAGACAGACAGACAGAGACAGAGACAGAGAGACGGGGGAAGAGAGAGAATTAGAGAGACAGAGAAACTATTACATCTGCAAGGTTCTTTCTCAGCTAGGATATTTCTGGGAGATATTTAGAGGTGAATTTGAGGGGATTAGATTGGGGAGACTGTTAAAGTAGTCTAGGAAAGGTGGATTAGGTACTGAGGTAGGATCTTGGTAAGAGTGATAGGAAGGAGGTGATAGATTTTTGAGAAATATGTAGTGATTAAAATCAACCAACTCTAACTGAGGCAGAAAACACAGGAGGAGTTTAGGGAAAAAAACTAATGATTTTAGTTTTCAATGTGTTGAGTTTTCATTGCCTATGGGGTATTGAAGTAGAGCTCTGATATATGAATCTGAAGCTCAGGGGATAAGGCCAGGGCTGGAAATATAGATTTAGGAGTCATTGGCATATAGATGGTAATTAAAATCATGAGAATGACTGTGGTTACCCAGGGAGCATGTGGAGTGAGAAAAACTGTGGGTGGAGGACAGAACCCTGTGAAATGGCAGCCTTTGCAGAGCAGATGGGAGACGATGAGCCCACGATGGGGCCAGAGAAGGAACTATCCAAGGTACAAGGAGAGCCAGAGAACATGGTGTCATGGAAGCCTCAAAGAGGAAGGAGTGATTAATTATATCACAAGTAGCAAAGAAATCCAGTAAGATTAGGATTTTAAAATGCCCATTACATTTGACATTTAAGAGCTCCTAAGTGACATTTTCTGGGAATATATTCAATTTAAGGTGGGAGCAGAAGCCAGATTATTAAGGCTATGGAGGGGAGGAAGGGGATTCAGGGAGTACAGAATCTCTGGAGAAGTACAGATGAGTAGGGAAGAGGTAGACCAGATGTCTACTACCTAGATAGTTACTAGGTAGACCAGATGGTTATGGTATTGCTGCTGCCACTTCCTTTTGCTGGAAGGCCCTTTAACTGTTCCATAACTTTATCCTTAGTTCAAAGAATTATTAAATTGATAGTTCTCCCACAAAATCTGTGGAGATCTTCCCATGGATAGGTATTATTTCTCATCTTTGAACTCTCATAATACCAAACCTGTGGTCCCTTATATAACACTCATTTCTGTTTTTCTTTAAACCCCATATATTAATTATTTATCTATATAATGATTCCTTTGTTAGATTGTAATTGCCTCAAATATAAGCATGTTATATTTGTTCAATATTCATTCTTTGATATTCTATAAGTCTATATTTTACAATGTAAAGCACCCAATGAAATTCTGTGAAGGCCATAGTAACTCAATAATTATTAGAGGAATATAAAAATATGAATTTCAATCACAATTTATGTAGTACTAGACTGAAACTTGGGTTAACATTGTTTTCTTAATGGAATCAATCGATAGAAGGTGACCTACAGGTAATATTTTTAACCCAATTGCTGATAAAATTCTTCAAATTAGGCTTCTGTTATACACGGTCCTCGGAAAAGTTGAAGCCAAATTTCCCATAAGATGGTATTTTGTACCACCTGTGGTCAGGCAATTTTAAATTATTGGGAAGAAAAGTCAACAGGAAGGGCTTGATCTGGGTTCTTCTCTCATCTCTTCAATAATACTAACTTTAGACAAAACTTACTCTTACAGGATTGGCTCAAGCGAGTCCCTTTTATAAACGCAAGCATAATTTTCTCCTTTTGGGTCATTTTAAAGAGTAATGGCTATCAAACTCCAGTTGTTCTAATATTTAATTTATATGAAGAATTGTATACATTTGGATAGGATTGCTTTAGAAATCAATAAGGAGATACCTGCCCCACCACTGCCAAATTAACTGCTGAGAGAGAGCATTGGCAGATAGTGTTATCAATTCCTTTGTCTTCCCAGAAGTCTTAGCACTAAGATAACACCTTATTGTTTTCTTCTACAACAGAGAGAACCTTATAGAGTTTGGGGCATTTAAGAATTTAAATTCATTTATTTCCATCTTGAAGGCAGTCTTATGTTGGGCCTCTTTTTACTTAGAACAGGAGGAAACAACTTTAGTTGTCTTTCTGGGGCAGAGGGAGCTTTCTTAGATGCAGCTGCTTGCCTCAGGGTTCTTTATTGACAGTTGCCCAGTTGGGCCTTCACTGGCAATGTGGCAATGCTCCCTCCCCTGTAAGTATCTCCAACTGAAAGATTAAAATAGCAGCAGAGTGGGCCTGTGAGTCTCAGAGGCCCCTGTGCTTTGATTAATATGCCCCTTCTGACTTGAAGATATTAATACTTTTTGAACAAGGGACCCTGAATTTTTATTTTACACTTGGCCCTGCAAATTATGAAGCCCATCCTAAATTTAAGCTTTGATCTGTGCTTACAGTAGACCCTGAGCTCCATTCATTGACATGACTGAAAGACTCCTCTTGGTCCTGTTGTGCCTCATCTCCAGGGAGAGGGAGAGAGGGGGGGATGGTTATGTGCTTACTTGTTATTACTCTGGAAACAGCTCTGAACATTCACAGGCCATCAGAATCATATTCATATATTATAAAATGAACATTTTATGTGCCTAATGAGACCATTGGCACGTCTATTCCAATTACCTCTTTGAGGGGAAAAGAATGGAACGTGCCAGCATGAATGGACAGCAACTGAGTGTTCATTTACAAGGTCAAGAATGTTTGGCCCCTCCGCTTGGTATCCTTGTCCCATGGCTTCGTCTCCTGTTGCCTTTGTCAGATACTGATTTCCAAGTCCTGTGTGATGCACCCAGGGTTTCACAGGGTGAGTAGAGTGTGCATTTATTTGGGTTAACGTGTCTTTTATTAAGTTTTCTTTTCAAAGAGGTTTATGCAGAGTGACAGAGAATGAAGTTCCTGCTGGAATGCCATTGAGGAACATGAAGAAAGACATTTGCTGGATAAAAGACATTTTAAGATTGTGAATTCAAACCAGTGAGCCAGAGCCTGCCTGGGGAGTGATTTTCTTAAAACAGTCGTGACAAAATCTCATACAGATGCAAAGAAGATGTCGGGCAGCCTAGAGCCATCCTTCATTTTAGATGACCGCTGAAGACTGCAAATATTTGTGGAGAAGTTACAAGCTGCCAATAGCGATGCGAAGCCAGTGGAAACGTATTCACGTGTAGATGAGGATGGCGGGGAAAGCTTCTTGATTAAGTTAATATGTATTGATATTTCTCCTGTTGTTTTGACTTCCTAGGCTGTTTAAATTCAGACTTGTCACAACAAAATACAAAAGAAGCTGCTGTGACATTGATTTTTTTTAAGCCCTGCTTCTGAAGGATAGTGCATTGTTTTGTTTTGTGTATACATGTATGTATGTGTTTGTACTCCAGGGTTGACACTCAAGAAGGCAGAAACATTAAAATTGTGGCACAAATAATCATGTTAAATTGTTGAGCATAAATTATCAAGGGAAATACATTTTGATTGTAAGCATGAATCAGTTTTATGTGTCACACAATTGCCACCATTTGAGTTTGCTGAGGTGACTTATTTCTGGCAGTCGTGAGCACAATGATAGTTTGAAAATAGCAACTCTGGTATCTGAGGACTCCATAAAAACCTGGACTCATTGATTCATGGGGTGAAAACCATGAGTAAGAGGGACTTCTGTGTGTGAAGAAATGCCCATTTCACACTCTTTAACCTGAGACAAGCGAGCTTTAACACAGCCCTCTTTTCACCAGCAAGGCTCCCTCCACACAGATTTAGGTCTTCATTTAGGGCCTCTAATAACTACACTTCCAATTCGGAACCAAATTTAGCTGCAAACTTCCAGCCTATTCTTGTACCATTAAATACGCCTCATCATAATTTTAAAAGACTTGTTTGGTTTTAGCAGACAGACAATACCCTATTATCTAGCCATCTCTCTATTGTCTACACAGAAAGAACCAATAATTTCTACAACCAGAATATCTATAAGCCAGAATGTTAGTCTCTGCATTTTATTCTTGGCGTTTTGAGGTACAGGGTGGTGGTGGGGGGGGAGTATTCGCATTTGAATATAGATGCTTCTAATCTGGGAATTTTCAATACTCGAAATAATAGTGCTTCTCTTCAGAAGCCCTAGTCAGAGAAGTTAGCAGGTTGCCTTTCTTCCCCAGATTGTAAACCTCACTCAGCCCTTCTTTCTGTGGACAGACTGCATCGTTTCAGATGGAAAGCAGCAGCTTGCAACAACTGCTTTCCCTTTCTTTCCTCTCTCTCTCTCTCTTTTTTTTTTTGAACATTCTTTGAGACAGTGGGTATGCTGAACTGTTTTAGTTTGGAGCAAAGAGAAGTGGAGACCAGCATCATGAATATGAAGGAAGACTCCCTTGGACTGCTTAATTGTGATGAAAAGAACTCGAATCAGCACTGGCTGATAAAGTTGATGAAGATGTCTGCCCACTGATTGCCATCAAAAGTGCTGGCACTGTCCTTCCAAGTAGCCATGAGACCTGGGACACAGGATACTGCATGGGGCTGAGGGCACAGACTCCAAGGCCAGACTTCTGGGATCAGAATCTTGACTGTGGTTTATTCTAGCTGTGTGACCTGAATATATATCCTGTAAAAGTTTCCCAAGCCAGTACAGGCACATGGACAAGGACATTCATCACAACATTGTTCATGGTAGTGGAGCAAGGAAGGCAACCTGAATGTCTGCCAATGGAAGAATGGATAAATAAAGCATGATAGAATCACACTGTGAGCTACAAAGACACATTTAGAAACAATACAACAGATCTACCTAGCACAGCATGACCAGATCGTAAGATGACAGTGTTCAAGGTAGAAAGAAACTGAGTGATGTCTATTACACAATACAATATGAATAAATGAAAATATGAATAAACCTATAAAATAGCATGTTTTACAAGAACATACATAAAGAGATGTGTGTATACACATCTCTTTATGTATGCATCTCTTTGTACTTCTGTATCTATCATCTGTATTTATCTATATCTATTCTATCTATCATCTTTCTATCATCTATCTATCATCTATCTATCTATCTATCTATCTATATCTATCATCTATCTGTCATCATCTATCTATCCACCTTTCTATCACCATCTATCTAACTCAAAGATGTTGAAAGGGTTGCCTGCAGGAGAAAAGGAAATAGCCATGAAGAATGACACACAAATGGAAACCTAAGTGACCAATGGTGCAGTGTGCTCATAAATAAGACTTATGATTAATGCAATTCTCTGTACCTGAGATCAATACCCAGCTGTACACACACACACACACACACACACACACACACACACACACACACACACACAAAAGGTAAAGGAGTGGGAAGAAATATTAAGAGAGTTTAAGAACCAGCCTCCTCCACATCCCCACCAAACTCACTGCAGACCATCCAGCAGGGCTCCCTTACAAAGAACCCCAAAGCTTCTGTGTCCCAGGGTTATTCTGCGTCTGCAAGCAGAAATTCTGATTCTTCCTGTATTGAGGTTGATGTAACTTTTATTTTTGGCATAGAGTCAGTTTTCCACAAGTGGGATATCAAGGCATTCCTCTCCATCAGAGCAATTGGAGATTTCGTTTAGCTTCATTATGATAAAACTTCACCCAACCTGAGTGCATGATAAGCAACTTCTATTACATTTTCTATATTCATATATCTAAGGAAAAGGCAAGTTGTTCTGCAAATTTATGCAGATGCTAGAATTCTAAGATGAAAAAATAGTGGAAAAACAGCTCACAAGTCTCAGATGCTAAATAACAACAGCAAGGATTCAAAAACTGTTTCCAGATTTTCAGAAAATCTTTAACTTCATCAAGGGATAAATCAATTTGCAGGTGCTATTGACAGCTATTTAAGCTGGAGGATGGAACATCTTGATTTGGAATAGGAAATTAAGAGGCAACCAAGTAACCCTTTATACACATATCATTTAATCTATTTTCATAGACTTTTTAGGTGTTTACTATTCTTTCTAGGAATATAATTATTAGAGAACACAATGTTTTTTTTAATCAAATTTTATCTATGAAAAATTCTAAATTGGGCTGTGGGTGTGGTGGTAGTGCTCTTGCCTGGCATGTTCAATCCTCAGCACTGCAAAATAAATTATAAAAACCCCTAAATTTACAAAAAAAGAAAAGATAAAACATAAATGGAGTATATCGAGCTCCAATCTCAGATGCATTAAAACCTTAAGGGAACTAGAAGATCCTATGTACATTCAGAAATGCCATGTATTTATTGTATTCTCTATATACCTAGTACTAATGAGTATTAAATAATTATCTATGTGCATGGAAATCAGAGGTTAATTGAGCTCAGAAGGTTAATGGACTTCCATATTAGCAGTTTTTTTTTCTCGAAAGCATTCCCTCTGGAAGTGATTTGTATTCATTATTTTCATAGTCTTCATTCATTCATTCACTCATTCTTAAATCCTTTCTTTCACTCATTAATATTGGGTTCCTATTATATGCCAGGGACTGTTCAGCGGTCAGTGTCACCCTCACTAGCCTGCTTGTTCATGCCAGGGGCCCAGCACCAGCTGGGACAAGAGAAAAGATGCACATGAAGAAGTGGCTGAAAGGGTCATTTGGTCCCCTCTTTGAATTCCATTTGGGATATTGCATATTTTCCTTTGAAGACTTATTAGGGACATCCTTTTACCTACTTCCTCTATCTCTGTCCCCTGTTCTTGACTCTGTATTTAATAATGTAAATGTTGTCATATTTCTTACTCTTTGTGAGAAAATTTACTTCCTATCATTATTCTTCAGCATCCAAACAAAGAAAACGAGTATCAATATTTACTTTGTACCAAGCACTGTTCTGAGAATTTCACATGGATTTAGTCAGCTAGGCCTTTCCATCAGCCTCTGAGGAGGTGGAAAAACACCCAGCTCACATTCTCAGATGCTAAACAACAACTGTTTCTAGATTTTCAGAAAAATCTTTAATTTCATCAAGGGGATAAATCAATTTGCAAGTGCCTTTGACACCTATCATAGTGATTAGTAATCCTGTTTTGCATATAAGAAAGCCAAGCCCAAAGAGTTTCAATGAAGAGCTCAAGGCTGCACAGTTAGCAAAGGAAGGAGACATGCATTCCCTCCTGGGGCGTGGTTAGGTGTACTCATTGAGCTTTTCCAGGTAAATCTCATTTCTGTAGAATGGAGGACAGAGGGTACTATCCAGTGACGATATACTGCCTTGGCACATGGAGGAACCCAGTTATGTCCTGAAGTCTTTGTCCTATGTTTCCGTGGAGGAGAGAGCACTGGGGAGAGGAGGGTAGGGCTGGGATGGAGAATGAGCAGACCCACACAGAGATAACGGTGCTGAAAAGGGAGTATAGATGGCTTTTAAGAAATGGCCATGGGGGAAATATTAGTGCTAATCTGAATAATTTAGCTAATGAATGAATGTGCAGCAGAGCAAACTTTCCTAGCAGGGAAGGAGAGCCCTTGCCTCTTCACTCATCTGTTTGAGTGGAAAATCTTAACTTCCCAGTTTCCTCCCCTGCTGACCCCATTGAAGGGGACTTTTATGGAAGGCAAATTCTTCATTTCAGAACCTTCTAAAGATGGGTTGATTCTAATCGGCCATAGCTTATTTTATTTGGGGGTGGAGAGTACTGGCTGAGAGTACTTCCTTTTTTATTTTCCTTTTTTCCCTTCTTTTTAAGATCTCATAAACTCATAAACTCATATGTAGAATAGCTCTCATAAACTAACATTTTGATGAAATTAGACGCATACATATTAATGCCACTTGTTTTTCCAAATTTCCCTGAGAATGGTTTTGAAGTACAATGTTGTAGGTTCTGTCAAACTCACATGTCAGAGAGGAGTTGTTTAAGAGCTGAATTTATTATCTGGATAGCCCCTCACTCCCCGGTCCCCACCCCACATACCCTGCAGTATTGCTTAGAGTCTGCTAAACCCTCTATGGTGCCACTCTGTCAGGAATCCTGCCTGCGCCTTTGGCTCGTGATTGCTGATTGAAGTGTGTGGCATATGTCCCCTATATATAGAAATGCACATATCTATACCCGGCTATGTAGCTACAGATAGGCACACTGACACCCCCACATGTGAATCTGTGCAAATTTTTTTCTAGACTCTTCCCTTCAACCCAATGATTTCCTAACGATCTGTTACCCATCTAAGACAGATTGCTTTTCATGGTTCAGCGGTCCCAGCACAGACATTCATTTTAATCAATAGAGCAGTCAAAAGAAAGAATAGATTTACTTGTTTTTTTTATCCTTTTTTTACATTTAATTGAAAATTTTCAAGTGATTACCAACTTAGGTAGATCTGGACGTTTAGGAAACACTGGTAGGTAGGTGCCTGAGAATGAAGTCAGTACACAGCTGTCCACAGGTAGGAATTGGGTCTGCTGAGAGCTGGGCCAGTAGCATGATGCACACATGCTATGCTATAGTTCCTCTTCCCTCCCACCTGCCCTTAACCCCATGCACTCCTGACACTCAGGCACGTGTCTGGGCCCACCACCCTTATGGCAGACACCTTACTCTGGTCTGATGTCATGGCTCCTTTGTCTCACTGCACATCTGGGCTCTTGCTTTCAGTCCTTTTTCCGATTGCTCTTTGAATTCATTTTTTAAACTACAGTCTAACTAGGCCAGTTCCTTGCTCAAAACCCATATCTAACTCTCCACTACTGTGTGGCCTTGAGCTTGTCATTGAGACTCTGTGCTTCAGTTTTCTTATCTGTAGAATACAAATAAGAAGTTCAGGTGCCCTGGAAGAACAGGTGGAGATCTCACCCTCTGTGGAATCGACTAGTCTCTGAACACTCCGTGCCTTTTCACATAACCCTGTCTCTATAGCAAACATGTCCCTTACCTTTGAGACCATCACTCTCCTTGCATTCTTGTTGGCCACTGCTTGGTGACAACATGGACTATTGGTAGCATCCAGGCTGTGAACTCCATGATGGCAGCAGTACTTCTCCTTTACCCCCAACTAGAACGGTGCCTAGCACTGAGATGAGCAAGCAGAGTGAATGAGCATGCTCAGCATAAGGTCTGGAAAGAGTCTGATTCAAATTGTAGCATCCAGAGCTGGTCTTCTTTATGCCAAAGTTTGATTCTGCTAGGAAACTTAGGGAAACATTTTCTATTCAAAGTAACTTACTGGTTGATGTTGGGTTGGCATCCAGAGCCCTCCTAAATCTGTGTAGGCAAGTTATTAAGAGAGAAGACTATTTAGAGGGCCAATCTCAAAGGGTTTTTAAACACTTCTGAATTTCCTTTGATGCATTTAAAATGTGTAGATCATTTCATTCCATATGATTTTCTCGTACAACCTATCTTGTATTTTTGTAGCAGGGCTGTGATTTTATGAGATCTATATTATCACTCTCCTTTCACAGGGAGAGAAACTGAGGCCTAGAGCAATGGCTTCTCAACCATGTTTTTGTGAAGCATCACTAGGGAGAGCTTTAAAAAATAATAAAAATAAAAAGCCTGCTACCTAGATCAATTACATCAGAACACTGGGGGTGTGCCCAGGATCAGTTGTCTCAAAGCTCCTTATGTGACTCCAATTTGCAGCCAGGTTGAGAACACAGCCCTAATGAATTTAGATCGCATCCAGGGTGACTGCTAGGTGGAATCAGGGCTAGAACAGGAGCCTCTGGCGGGAGCTGGGCCTACCTGCAGGGCTGTGCGGTCTCTGTCTCTTTGTCATGGCCTCACATTTTCTACTCTGAGGGATAAACTTCCATTCCAGAGTGTGCCCACTTCCTCTAGTGAGACGAAGACAAGCCTTCTGTCTCTTCTTTCTTATCTGTAAACTCGGGATACTAATAATTCTTCTTTTACAAAGCTTCGGTATGAATCCAATAAGATGCGATTTTAAAGGTAGGGGAAACTTTTCAATCAGAGGGCCACACATATTATACAATTAAGATATAATGATTCTCATCAAAGATCCTTTTGAATAAGTAGGCTTCTTATGGAAGATAGATTCAGTGTGAGGTTTGGAGTTCATGGACGTAGGAGTCCCCTCCACAGCAATATCTGGGAATGGGACTTCTCAGCCCAGTATTTAGAGCTACCCTCTGTTTCACCTTGGACAGGGTGTCTTCTTAGCATGTAGTTCTAGTCAGCTTTCTGCCTCAAAGGATATGGTAATTTTCCTGCCCCCCGAAAGGAGACCAAACGCAGACTGAGTATTCCGCAGGCAAAATCATACTTAGAGTGTCTCAGGTTATCAGAGTAAGTGGTAGTTGTCTGATTATAAAGTGGAAAGATATTATTCAGACATGGATATATCTGTAATCAGCAATGATGAAAAAGGAGGTGAACAGGAAGTGAATGGTAATTAAAGGGGATTTAGGGGACTTTTTTTCTGCTTGGGTGTATGGAGTCTCTTTCATGCCTAGAGAATGACGTATTGCCTGAAAATCTCAGCATCCCATTAGCATTACTGTTCCCATACAGCCTGGGAATGTGGGTTCGTGTACTCTTTTTATTTTTGTAGCACTGGGGATTGAACCCAAGGGTGCTCTACCATGAAGCTACGCCGCATGCCCTTTTTTTATTTTTCATTTTGAAATAGTGCCTCACTAAATTGCTGGGCCGGCCTCAAGCCTGGGATCCTCCTGTCTCAGCCTCCCTAGTACTGGGATTACAGGCATGTGCCACCACACTGGCCCAGGCACTCTATTTTTGGAAGGACTCAACCAGCAACATTCTTGGGTGTCTTGTATGTTTGGTTTCTGATTAAGAAAAATGCACACAAAGAATCTGGTCTTTACCAAGGGGGTTGCAAAGGAGCATTAAGCTAAAGCCTGTTCGCTATTTTCAGATTAACTGAAAAATCTGAGACCAAAAGGTTTGAGATGAACTCTTTCTTTTTTCTGTGGTGGTACTGGGTATTGAACCCAGGGGCTTTCTACCTCTGAGCTATACCTCCAACCCTATTTTATTTTTTATTTTGAAACAGAGATTCACTAAGTTGTTGAGGGCCTTGCTAATTGGCTGAGGCTGGCCTTGAAACTGCGAACCGAACCACCTGTCTCAGCCTCCCAAGTATTGGGATGACAGATGTGTGCCACCATGCCTGGTTTGAACTGTGTTTCTAAGGAAAGAAAGGCAGTAGTTTGATGTGGTTGTGGGGCCCTGGAACCCAGAAGCATGGAGACCTGATTCAACTTCTCATCTACCACTTGACTGATTGTAAGGCCATGTTTTTTATTTTTAGGCGTATTTAGCTCTTAGCTACTGGACCCACATATACTGAGAATCAGGGAAGTAAATGTTACCTGACTCTTTTGAATTCTGATACTTGAAAATTAACACACAATTATGTTTGGTAGCTTGTAAAATAACTCAGCTTTCCTGCCCTAGAGTGCCCATGAAATAAACCTCTGAGATTTCATGGGACTTTGAGAGAAGAGGACTGCAGGTATACAACTGGCATACACTGGCACAGAAAACCACCTAAAATACTCAAAAAACTGTCAGAAGTCTTGCTTTTGTAGTGCTGTGTAGCCTGACCCATTGAACTGTGTGTCTGTGAAGACCCTCCCTGATTTTGATCACCTCCTTTTTACTGAGAGCAAAGCAGAGACAACCTAGATTCATATGCAAATTGCAGGAACTGTTCCACCTGTCCCTGTGGTTTCCCTTAGAAAATCATTCATAGCCCTGCCTCTGTCTGGGGGCGTGGGGAGCCCTCCTTGTCCCTTTAAA
This sequence comes from Glis glis, assembly GCA_004027185.1. Classification (NCBI taxonomy): domain Eukaryota; kingdom Metazoa; phylum Chordata; class Mammalia; order Rodentia; family Gliridae; genus Glis; species Glis glis. The sequence continues at coordinate 40,948 of PVJS01000370.1, forward strand.
TGGGTGTTGAATAAGCTCCAAAGTGGCACTGCCTCCAAGAAAGCCAACATTGGAGAATTAGAGTCTGTTTCCTTAGCTGAATATGAAACTTTAAAGTAGTCCAAGAAGACCCCTGCAATCCCTGCTAAATGAGATTTGATTTCTCTTTAAGCTGTTTTTAATAGCTGGAATTACAGAACATTGCTGTTTACCAGCTAATAGGTTTGTGAGCAGGCAGCTTGCTTTGTGCTCACGGTAATACCATTTACACCTGTATTCACCAAGACACCCCTCAAGTTGGCGGGTCTCTTAACACATTGAAGCTGAGCTTCTTGCTCAGGGGGGCTGCCCTCACCTTTTGCCTATCTCTTCATCTTCCTGTCACATCTCTGTCTCTGTATCTTTCCCTTATTTCTCAATATGTTTGTCTTTTGGGGTGGGGAGGGGCAATGGAGTTTTACCCAAATTCTGCCAGCAGTCTATTGTGTTTTGGAACCAGGCAATAGGAGAAATGAAATGGCCCTGGACAATTTGGCTATGATAATTAATTAAGAGAAATGTAGGCCCCGGGCAGGCTAAACTTGGCTTGCCTCCAGGAGCCCCAGTCTTCCTTTGTACATCTGTAATGTCACTCAGATCACCTAGGGATGCCTGTGAGGGAGAGGCAGGGATCTGGGAGGTTTGGATCCATTAGGAAGAGGCAGGCAATCTGCTCTTTAAAACTGTATCTTCCATCAAAAAATATAAGTGGCAATTATTTACTACTATGGTTTGGACAAATGTCCACTGGAGGCCTATGTGGTAAAGGCTTGGTCCCCAGCCCATGGCACTATCAGGAGGTGGCAGAAACTTTAAAAGGAGGAGTTTAGTGGGAAGTCTTCTGTCATTTGGAGGGGTAACTTTGGATGGGATATTGGAACCCCAGCCTCTTCTTCCTCTCTTGTTTTGCTTCCTGGCTGTCATGTGGTGAATAGCCTTGTTCCATCACACACTCCCTGCTAGGAAGTGCTGCCCCACCACAGTCACAAAACAACAGGGCCCCTTGATTCTGGTCTGACGCCTCTAAAACTGTGATCTAAAATGAGCCTTTTTTTCCATAAGCTGATTTATCTCAGATATTTTTTACAATAATAGAAAGCTGACTGACACTGTTATCATGATTAATATTAATAATGATTACTAATGGTGCTATGTTGGGGCACTAACAATGTGTCAGACCCTGAATTCATGTGCATCTTGTCATTGATTACTCTTAACTGCATTTAGAAGTGGATGCAATTGTTCCCCTTTTATGGGGAATGTTAATAATTTTATTATTCTGAGCCTCCAGACAAAGCTGGTAAATAGCTGAGCAGGACTTGAACCCAGGACCCTTTGGCCCCAAATGAGATGTATGTAAGACTGCTGAAAACAAACACCAGCCTGCCACTGACTGGGTGCCAGGCAGTCTTCTGAGCACTTCGCCTGTACGGACTCATCCAATCCTTACCACAATGTTACAAAGGAAGGACTTTTATTATTTCCTATCTTCCAGCTAAAGAAACTGAGGAACAAGATGTTATATACCTTGCCCAGATCACACAGCTCCTTCAGGAAGGAAGGCACTGGCCTAAAAACGCAGGCACTGCTCCTAGAGACTGTGCCCTTCAATGACTATGCCTTATGGCCTCTGAAGACACTACAGTGGGTTGAATCCACTCAACAAACATGTGTTAAGCATGTGTAAGACTGCAGTCCTTGCCATGCTCATCTCTGGGTAGGGAGACAAATAGAAATGCCACAGCCACCTTGAGGTTGGGTGGGTAGTGAGGGAGTGCCAAGGAGCTGTCTACTCTTCTTTTCTAAACATCCTTATAGTTTGATTTTGAAATTCCTTCTGGAAAGCAGAGTCCACAGGTAAGTAGAAAGTGGCTGAGTGGGAAGAGTCCTGGGTACCAGCAAATGTATCCATCTATCCATCCATCCATCCATCCATCCATCCATCCATCTGGCTATCCTCCATCTATCTATCCATCAACCCAAATGCACAGACTTCTCTAGGCCTGTGTTAAGGGTGCCATACTAGAGGTCGGTGCTCTATGTAATATCCTGGGATGAACAGATTAAGTGGCTTAGAAAAGCCTTCGCAGAAGGCTTCGTGATCTGTCATCTTATAGAAGAGGGAGATGTCAACAGAGGTCCATGACTATTTGGAAATTCTCTGGAACCACTTCATGACCTGGAGTAATGGCATGTCTTCCGTTTGGCTTCATCTTGTGTAGACCTCACTCACTACATCCCAAGCATCAAGGCAGCCTTGTTTCTCCCTATACTCACCTTGTCAAGATCTCCTTCCTCATTCACAGTGTGTAGTGGGAACATGAGAAATAACAGACACCTCAAATGGTGTGAAAGCATATTAATAAGTCATTTTAAAGTATTAAAATTGATATTGGGTTTTCTGCAATATTTTATCATTTATAATTTATCAGGCATGTTATTTGTCACCTGGTTAAGCAAGAACAACTAATATTCCATTGGGGGCTCTGATTTTTCAATGCCCTTAGCTGACATGGAATGGAAATGACAGTCTTTCTTGTGGAGAGTGGCAGAGTGCTGGTCTGGAGGTCAGTGGACAGGCTGACCTTAGGATTTCATAGTTTGTTTAAAGATTATGAACACAGTCCAAGCCCTTTGTGTACCCAGGACAGGCAGAGGCATGAATAGCACACATCCTTTCCCTCTCTCATCTGTCTCCCATTTGATGGGAAAGACAGGGGGTGAGTAAGTCCCATTCCCATAATCCAGTCTCTCTTGTGCTTGCCATCATCCAATGAGTATTTATGGAGCACCTACTATGTGTTCTATCAGGAACTGATAGAAGCAGTTGGGATGTATCTGTAAATCAAGTTAACTACAATCCCTGGCTTGTGGGGCTTATCTGTTAGCAGGAATAGGTAGATAATAAAAAAATAAATGCAATAAGTTTGTAAGTATGAAAGCAGATTGGCAGGCAGTAAGTGCTAGGTCTTAACTTGGGCTCCTATAATAAATTACCATAAACTTGGTAATTTGTTACCCAACAGACATTTTATTTCTCACAGTTCTGGAAGCTGGAAAGTCCAAGATTGAGGCATTGGTAGATCTGGCATATAGTTGAGGACTTGCTTCTGGTTTCTGGATAACTGTCCTCTTGCTATGTCCTTATGGGGGAGAGAGGGAGTGACAGAGAGAGAGAGAGAGAGAGAGAGAGAGAGAGAGAGAGAAAGAAAGAGAGAGAGAGAAGAGAGAGAGAATGAGGGAGAGAGGAAACCCTCTTATGTCTCTCTCTTTTTTTTTTTTTTTTTTTTTTTTTTTGCGGTACCGGGGATTGAACCCAGGGGCATTCTACCTCCGAGCTACATCCCCAGCCCTATTTTTTATCCTTTATTTTGAAACCGGGTCTCACGAAGTTGCAGAGGGCGTAAGTAGCTGAGGCTGGCCGCGAACCCGGATCCTCTGGTCTCCGCCTCCCAAGTACTGGGATTACAAGCGTGTGCTAGCACGCCTGGCTCTTATGTCTCTTTTTATAAGGACACTGATTCCATTTATAAGGATTCCCTCATGACTTAATTATCTCCATCTCCATTGGGAATTAAGATTTCAACATGTAAATTTTGAGGGGACAAAAACATTCAGTCCATACCATTTTATACAGTAAAAAGGAGAGAGAGAGAGAGAGAGAGAGAGAGAGAGAGAGAGAGAGGAGGTGGAGTGTGTAGGGTGAGCTGAGTAATAGACCTGCTGGCAAGCTGTGATGCTATTTGCTCTAGAGCTTGTTTCCTGGCTTCCTGGTGTTTTCTTGGCTGTGATGGCATTTTGATCCCAAAGGTCTGGAGACATGTACATGGACCCACATTTTCCAGCTCCAGGAGGTGTCTCTCAGATAGGAAAACACCAAGGAAAGGTTTGTTGTGGCTTGTGTTACCTGATTCCAAGCCTGGCCTGCCCCATTCCCACATGGCTAGGTCTGCTGCCCACAATGCAGAGAAGGGCCGTGCTGGCTTTCAGGACCTTCCCTCCCTGTCCTTCTAGGAGGAAGGACCAGGCAAAGGTTGGAGAAGCCATATGGACCACACCTGGCCACAGAGCTGCAGAGCTACCCCTTCTTTTTCCAGAGAACGTCACAGAAAACCAGGGTACCAGAATTCCACATCTGTTGACTGTGGAATTTGATAAGGCACTCAGCAGCACAGACAGGAAATGACTGCTTCTGGACAGATGTGGCCACTTGGCTGTTCCTCTTCAATCAGTGCTGACCATTCCCTCCACTCCTGGCTTTGAGTTCTTTTCTCAACAAAGTAAAACCAGGGACTTAAGAATGAAGCTGTGGGTGAACCTCTAGGAAGAAAGGCTATGTGAATGTCAGTCTCCCAGGGAGTGTTTAGCTGATCCTAAAATTCTAAAATTGGCACAGGGCTCTCTCTGGTCTGGAGCATCTCATAGTCTTTGTCTAAGAGGCAGACTGTACTTCCGGTTTCTGGTTGCAGGGTATCTCAAAGGTTGGGAGATTAAGGAGGGATGGGCAGAACCCGGGAACCCCATATTCATTAGTAACTCATGCCACTTAAGGCAGAGCTTAGGGGACACAGGGTTGCCAAGAATCAGTGAATAAAAGAAGGAAAGAGTTTATAATCAGCATGCAGAAAATTACACCATCATACGGTTTCTTATATTTACCACATTCTTAAGGGGAAAAAAACTGGCTTTCCTGGTGGAAGGGTATCAGTCATATAAATGGCATTTACCAAGTGTATAGTAATGGGGGGAAGGGTTGGCAATCATTGAATTAGAAGGAGGGGAGAGGGTGATGAGGGCAAGATTTTTAAGAGGCATCTCAGTGATTCTAAATATGCCTCATCCTAGGAATCTTTTGGGGAACCCGATAAAAATATGGATTCTTGGGCTCCACACCTCCAGATGAATCAATCAGTTCTCTAGGGGAGGAGCCTGGGAATTGGTCTCTAAACGGCACTCCAGGGATTCTTATAAGATGGAAAGTATGGCTCTCAGTGGGGCTGTACATTAGAATGAACCCAGGAACTTTTCATAATTGCAGATCCTCAGGCCTCACCCTAGGGAATCTGTCCTTCATCTGGGTGGGGGCTGAGCCTGGCAGGCTTTTAAAAGCTCCACAGGCAATTCTGATATAAGTTAGGTTGAGGTGGAACTGCTGACTTCTGTACACACAAACTGAGAAGGGGTCCCTTCCTGGCTCACTGTGTGCCTTTGGGCAGGTGACATCTGTCTGTGGAACCTCATCACAGAAAGGTCCCTGCCCAGCCCCACTCTGGGCTCCTCTGGAAGATCGAAAGAGTTGCTGGATGTGAACTCCCTCTCCACACACCTAGGCTTTGTGGGAAAGCCATCAGTCTTGGAGCATCCTCTGGGCTGGCTGTTCTGCCTCTCTCCAGCTGTTCTTTCTGCGAAGGGCATGCAGAGTTTATGTTACACTGCCCCCAGCCAAGTTCCCTCTGACGCTGTGTGTCCGGTGCCTCAGGTAATGAGGAGGGAGGGCTCCGGGCAGGCAGCCCACTTTGGTGCCACCTGTCCACCCCCACATTATCCCGACTTATTACATTGTAATAAATTGAACCATTCCACTTCATTATTTCATATTTGAGGAGATTTATAGATTGTCCTGGTGGCTGAAGAGGCAGTGATTAAAGAAGCAGCGTGCTAATGAATAAGGTTCTGCACAAAGCCGTTTTAATTAATGCACAGCCCAGGGGCTGTAAACCGCTTGCTGATAACAAACCTGCCCATTGAAGAGGTGAACTGACAACTTCCTACAGAACAAAGGCTGACAGGGCAACACAGGACATTATTCAAGTGGCAATTAGGGCTACGAAACTCTCTCTTCCTACCACCCAGCTCACCATTGCTGAGCTGTCCAAGACATATTTGACTTCTGTTTCCTACAAAAGAGTTTTTAGTCTCTTCCCCTGGCACCCCACTGTGCTTGGTCCTCCATGCAGCATCCCTATGGCTCTGAACATTAGCATCATACTTGAACTTTCAGAAGGTTTTAGTTTGTCTCAGATTTCTAGAGTGGAAGATGCTTGTCATCCTTTGCAAATCTTCTGCAATACTGCGCCTTTTGCCCCAAAGTTCTTCCAGAGCTCTGCAAATATAATCAAGTCTGGTGTGCTTTATTATTTTTTTTCTCTTTTCATTTTAGATGGAGCATTATCTTTTGGAATTTTGGCATTGGAAGGTTCCATCTCACCAGCTCAACTGCCAAGCCACCTGTCTTCTTACTTCAGGGGTGCACAGGGTCTCCAGAGTAAGCCTCACAGTCTCCTTCCTTGTCACAGTGCTCTGCACCCCAGGGGCTCTCAGTAAATGCTGTTTCCTCACACTTTAAGTCCAAAGGGTGACGGGTGATACAATAACCTTTTTCTGTTCTTTTAATGGTTTCCTGCCAGGATTTGATGTTCAGAGATGCAGGGACATTGTGATAAGATGACTTTTTAGCGAGTTGATAACTGGGTTTCTTCCTGCCATGAGACAGAACATTATTAGTAGTATGACTAACACGAATAATGGTGATTCTCATAACAAAAGGAATGCAGGCACAATAAGAGATAAAGCCCCCAGCCAACAGAATGATTTGAGGGAAAAAATATTGATAATGAAGTGGGGTTGATTGAATTAACTGTTCCATTTAGCAGACACATCAGCAGAACCAAGGCATGGAAGAACATAATCGAGAGTGAGACTCCGCTGATGGAGCTGAACCAGGCGGGCAGCGTGGAAACGGCAGAGTCAAGTCAGTTATCATCTTGGCGGCTGGGCTGCCTCACAGCTCAGAGAAGCCGCACACTGCAGAAGAGATTTCCAGATGCCTGCCTTGCAACCCAGACAATTTTATTTCAGCAATAAGTCATCATTGCTTCCAGCCTCCTACCTGCAATTTCCTGCCCCATAGGAAGGTCATCCTGTGTGACAAGTGACTCAGTCCTCCTAGGACTGGAATCTTGGGAGTGTTTTCAGAGCAGACCTCCCAGTCAGGAGGAAAAAAGCCACAGCCCAGCTTGGAAGATCTGAGATGCAGTAGTAGATGACCTTACTTCTCTTTTTCCCTTGAATGAACATCCCATTGGTGTATATCATTCCCTTAGCCCCCTGCTGTCCCCTGTGGTGTACAACTAGGAGCCTGGCGGCTTCTGTGTTGCTTCAAGTCAATCCAGGGTCAGTGTACACTTGCCTGTCTTGCTGTCTAAGTTTCTCACCTTCCTGGGATGCATCTTCTCAGTTGTGCTGCATACCCATTTCTAAGGTTGTCCCTGTGCTCCTCTCAGGAACATATTTCTTTCTCCCCTATTGAAGGCAGCTGAAATATTTATATACAAAACAAAGTGTTAGCTGGGAGTGGTGGCACACGCTTGTAATCCCAGTACTTTGGGAGGCAGAGACTGGAGGATCTGGGTTCGCGGCCAGCCTCAGCTCTCTCTCTCTCTCTACTTAGTGAGGCCTTCCACAACTTTGTGAGACCCGGTTTCAAAATAAAGTATAAAAAATAGGGCCGGGGGTGTAGCGCAGAGGTAGAACGCCCCTGGGTTCAATCCCCGGTACCGCAAAAAAAAAAAAACAAAAAAAAACAAAGTGTTAAGAAATTCCAAGAAAACTCTGGGTGGATCAAGGAATTATTGCTTTAATGTAATGTATTAAGAACATATCCTATGTCAAAAGTAATAATTAATTGATATAAATTATAATTAATAGTTATTAATAATAATTTAAAGAATAGTACATTTCTCCTTAGCATTCAGGGACTATTGCCATATTATGTAATTTACCTGCTTTTCATATCACTTCCATTTGACATTTGGAAAAACTGAGGTTTGAAACGGAACCAGGCATATCAGTAGAGTAGAGGCAAAGATGTGAGACTCCAAGTGGAAACTCACCCATGGAGTGTTCTGCTGACTTGGTGAACTCTGCATTGCTGTCTCTAGTTTTTAGCAAGCAGTTCTTAACTACTGCTAGGCATTTTTTTGACAAGGATGGGGGGAGAGCCCGAGACTGAGAGGTTGGGAAGGAGTGATGGGCAGTGTAATTATCCTAGATCCAACTTTTTGCAACATCCCGAACTGTCAACCATCTATCAGATTTATTTTTGGAATGAAATTGAGAAGGCAAGTGCATTTGGGAAATGTAATAGAATTCTTTTCTAAGTAACACATAAAGCATACTTTTTAATGGTGGAGAATTCCATGTATGCAACCTTTATAAATATTGAGGAATACTTATAGGTAGAAATTTTAGCAAGCAGACCATGTAATATGGGCAGTCCAATTTTATATTAAAACCAAGGGAAAATGGTTTCTTAACTCAAGTTCCAGCTCCAGAAACCTACTCTGGTTCAAGTATAATGAAGGGCAAAGCTGGGAAGGAAAACACCAAAGGAAATTGTGATCCGGCACAAGGAATGAATAGGGAGGGCTAGTTTCTCATTTGTCTAAATGGCATTGGCTCTTGGGAACTGCTGAAATGCAGGAAGAAAGAGGAGAGGGTGAAATTATTTGACAGTACCACAGCTGCTTCACTGACATCTACTTGGGAAGAGCAAACTCTTGGTCATTGAGATTTATTTTTTTTTTTTGCGGTATCGGGGATTGAACCAAGGGGCATTCTACCTCCGAGCTACACCCCCAGCCCTATTTTTTATCCTTTATTTTGAAACCGGGTCTCACGAAGTTGCAGAGGGCCTCACTAAGTAGCTGAGGCTGGCCGCGAACCTGGATCCTCCAGTCTCCGCCTCCCAAGTACTGGGATTACAAGCATGTGCCACCACGCCTGGCGGTCATTGAGATTTTTTAAGGAGATATACAAATTATTTCTTTGCCCTTCAATTCACATATTGAAAGGCAAAGAATTTCAGAAGGCCAACCAGAATTTCAGTTATTTTGACCATCTCCAGCTGCCTTCTGCTTCTTTATATTCTTTTTAGAACCCAAACTGATTTATCTTCTCTCCTTGTACCAGAACAACCCAGTCCTAGTGTATTAGGAATCACCCCCGAGGTACCATGAGACTAAACAGAGGCATACAGTTCTAGGATTGTACAGAGTACAATTAATTGGGGGACTTAGTGACAAAAGCATGGTTCTGCATGGCAGCAAGGCCAGCTGGATCCACACAATTTGGGTCTGAAAGAGGGGCATATATATGAGTTAAGACAAAATTGATTTCATGATAACTGAATGTACCTGATTTCTCTTAAGCTAATATCAAAGAGTCAGGTACATCTCTGGAGCTCCACATGCCACTCTAGGTTTGTCTATTTATAGTTTGCTGGGAAACTATGCAGGAAAAAGTGGCTAGGGTTACACTGGGGCAATCATGGTGGTTATGAGTCAAGATGGCTGCAGTCATGTCAAGCTGAATCCTCCACTCCTCCATTCTTATCCCTTTCATTATATCAGAGCCACCACCCTCTTTGGAGGAGGTTTCTGTGTTGAAAATGCTTTCTGTGTGTGTCTTCCATTTCTTGTACCATTGAGCTGATCAGAAGCACTAAATCAATAAGGCATCTGCTTGGAAGAATATGGAATCCAATATTTAAAAAGAACTGTCAAAGGTCAATCAAAAGGAGGAGGCACACTCGAAGGCCTGAGGGGACAGGCATTCCACATAAATAAGTGAGATAATAGCCATCTAGTAATGCTAAGTGGCTCATACTAGGACCAAGTCTAACACTTGTCCAGTTTTAATTACTTTTTACAGTGCATTTGTGGACAAAACGAAATGGCTCCAAAACACTCAGAGGGCTGTAACTTGTTCCAAGGGCAGTTAATTTGTGGTACTGGTGGCCATGAGCTTGTCAACAAATGCAACTCCAAATTGCAAAGGCAACTTGGCTTCATTGGCAAGGAAGCAAGGCATGTGATTCTTGTCATAATTTGGATCTTAAATGTCCCTCAAAGGCCAAAGTGTTAAACGATTGGTCGCCAGCCTCTAGTGCTATTGGGAGACCATGGGATCATTAAGAAGTGGAACCTAATGGGAGGCAGTTGGGCCATTGGGTGCGTGTCCTTGAAGGGGGTATTGGAATCCTGGCCCCACCTCTCTCTCTCTTTTTGCTTCCCAGATGCTATGAGGTGAATAGGCCCCCTCCGCTGTTCACTCCCACCATGATATACTGTGCTGCCAGAGGTTCAAATCAACAGAGCCAGACAACCATGGACTGAAACCTCTGAAACTGTGAGTTGAAATAAATCTTTCTTCCCTTTAAGTTAATTTATCTCAGGTATTTGTTGCAGTGACAGAAATCTGACTAACATAACCCACATGTCAGATGGATGCCTTTTATCCTTTTTCCTCACCAAACTTCCCCATCTCTCCTGTTCTTGTTGTAAAAATGTCCTCTTCTTCCTCCATTTTTTTCTTTTTCTATAGACATGTTTAGACATGGGGAAATACACCAGAGTCATTTCTAACATTTGGTAAACATGAGAGAAAAGAGCCTGCGAGCTTCCTTTGAGATGAACTTAGGTTGACAGACATGATAAATACTAAGGGAAGATTGTTTCACAAACTCTGCCAATATCTGAAACAGTTAATGAGTGAGAAGTTAAGAAGTTATTATTCTCTTCCCAAACCATTTTTATTTTACTTTAAATAGTTATTGTCTTATTTGGGCTTAGAAAACATCCCATGATCATTATTACAATTGTAATTGATTCTGATACACTTAACATTGCAGTCACCCTTTAGCTCTGCGGGCTTAATTTCCCAGGAGGAACCTGAGTTAGGTTCCTGGGAAGACTTGGGGTTAGCCATGTGGATGCAGGAAGCTTGTAAGGAGTGTTCTCCTGCTCAGCAACTGTGAAGGAGTGAGAGCACAGGACCTGGTACTGGGAGAAGTTGAATGGCAACCTAGCCACGTAAAGGGCTCAGCTGATCCCAAAGGGAGTTCTAGAAGTTTAGATGGCTCTTTGGAGTGGTCCCTAATGGAGGCAAAAGGTCCAGGGCTTTTACAGATGGTCTCCAGTTACTATCGTTTGAGGTATAATTTTTGGATAGGATGGTGCCATAGTGAGACACATTCAGTAGAAATCATACTCTGAATTTTGATTTGTGATCTTTTCCATGGGTGGCAGTATATGGGATGATCTTCTCTTGAGTATGTAGCAGCATCAAGCCTCAGCTCCAAATCAGCCAGACAGTGATGAGGGTAAACAACTAGTGCACTGTGTTGCTCTTATATTCAGTAAGTTAGGGGTATTAAATGCATTTTTAACTTACAATATTTACAACTTACAAAGGGTTTAAAAGGACATAACCCCAATCCTAAGTCCAGAAGTGTCTATACTATCATATTGATCCCTCAGAAAGGCTATTGCTTGGGTGGGGGGAGATCCCTGGGGAGGGACTCAGCAGTGAATCTGCAGGCAGCATTCTGGGGAGTGGGCTCCTCTGCCTGGGTGGAGTCAGGGCTGGAGGGTCTGCTCTGCATATCAGGAAGTTTATGGAAGGGGAATATACCCACCCAATTTCTCTCTGGCCCAGATATGATTTTGTGAGTTGAGATCAACCTCTGGTTTTTGGAATGGGGAACACTGGAACACCAGTCTGGCTATTATTTATGGATGAAACATGCTTGCCTTCTTTCTATGCCCCCTTTTCACTCTCTCTTTTTACTTTTTTTTCATACTATTCTGTGACAATGTGCATGGTTCTCTCCTCACAAAACCTCTGCTGGCTTCCCAACAGTGTATTTTGTAGCCATTTCTAAGTGACATATAAAGCCTGTTCCAGAGAAAACATTCCAGAGAAAGATGTGCCACTGTATTTAGGGAATCTATAGAGGATTTTCCAAAAGGTTACTCCAGAGGAAGCAGCATATATGTGCTCATTTACCTGTGATGCAGATGTTAGTAGATGTGTGATTCCTTGGCCACCCGCGTCCTGATAAGAAAGGCTCACCTGAGAAGCCATCACAGATTGGATTCTGAGTGTCTTCCATCCACACAGACACCTGGCTCTACCTGTGACCCTCATCACCTGGTTTCTCCCAGGTATGTCTGTGACAGGTTGGCACACAAGGGAGGGGTAGAAATAAATCATCCTGTATTTTAAGAATCCCACGTAGCCAGGCATGGGTACATGCCTGTAATCCCAGTACTTGGGAAGCTGAGATAGGAGGATCACAGGTTCGAGGACAGCCTCAGCAACCTAGTGAGACTCTTAGCAACCTAGCGAGACCCTGTTTCTAAACAAAAACATAAAAAGTAAAAAGGTCCGGGGGTATAGCTTAGAAGAAGAACGCCCCTGGGTTCAATCCCCAGCACCAAAAAAAAAAAACAAAAGGATCCCAAGTAAAAAGAAAACAAAGCAGCAAAGATGGTGCCTGTGGTCCACAGTGCTGACGATATTTGCTGGGTGATGGATGAATATGGGGAACGAGGCAGCGTGGCCTGATCAGGGTGAAATGGCTGCGCGGGAGAACGGCGAGTGAATCAATCATAGGACCTGCTCCACCCGCCAGCTGGGTTCATCAGTTTCACAGCCTCTCTCAACAGGCTTATAAATTACCCCTGATGGAGGGGTGGTGTGCTGGGCCAGGTTGCGGCGACTCCTCCAGCGGAGATCAATAGGCTGCGGTGAATAGACACAGCGGCGCTCCAAAGAGGCAATTGGCGATGCGCTCCAACTTCATTTCATCAGCCATATTTGCTTTCATAAACCCATGTATTTTGTGTCCAAGCTTAAAGACTCCATCAAAAAACAAAAAGATGTGGATTTAATTTAACATCTGTATCTAGTGCACTATGGCCTTTGAGAGCCTGGCTTCCTGGACTTGAGTCCCGCCCTCATTTACTGGTCCTATGGCGTAGATGATTTACTTAAATACCTCTTTGTGCCTTGGACTTCTCAACTTTAAAGATGGCGATAATGAAGAACAATAGTATTAATTTCTCATAAAGTTCTTAGTTCTTCATAAGATTAAGTTAGATAATATGTACAAATTAGTGTTAGTAATAACAGCTATTATGGGCTTAGGCCTTATTGCCTGGTCAACCTCAACTCCATTTGATTTCAGAAGGTCAGCCTGCCCCTTCCTTCACCAATAAAACAATATCCTGAACATCACTCTAAATTACATACATCCTCTTGTAAATGAGGTTATTTTGTTCTTTTTTATTGCTTAGTAGAATTCCATTGTGTGTATTTCACATAATTTTGTAATCCATTCATCTGCTGATGGACATCTAGGTTGGTTCCATAATTTGGCCACTGTGAATTGTGCTGCTATGAACATGGGTATGCATATATTACTGTAGTTTTCTGGTTTCAATCCCTTTGGTATGATGCCCAGTAGTGGTATAGCCGGATCATATGGTGGATCCATTCCCAGTTTTCTGAGGAATCTCCACACTGTTCTCCGTAGTGGTTGAACTAGTTTGCAATCCCACCAACAGTATAAGAGTCCCTATTTCCCCACATCCTCGCCAACATTTGTTGTTGTTTGTTTGACTTCTTAATGCTTGCCATTCTAATTGGGGTTAGATGATATCTTAGAGTAGTTTTGATTTGCATCTCCCTGATTGCGAATGATGTTGAACATTTTTTCATGTATCTATTGGCCATTTGTATCTCTTCTTTCATGAAGTGTCTATTCATTTCAGTTGCCCACTTCTTGATCGGATTGTTTTTTAGTGTAAAGTCTTTTAAGTTCTTTGTATATCCTAGATATTAGACCTCTGTTGGAGGGATAGCTTGCAAAGATCTTCTCCCATTCCATAGGCTTTCTCTTTAGGCTCTTGATGGTTTCCTTTGATGAGCAGAAGCTTTGTAATTTAATGCAATCCCACTTATTAATTCTTGTTTTAATTTCCTATGCTTTGGAGGTCTTGTTGAGGAAATTTCTACCCGTCCCTATATGTTGGAGTGTTGAATCTATGCTCTCCTTTAGTTTACAAGAAAATAGAAGGTCCTGGAGAACATAATGTTAAGTGAGATCAGCCAATCACAGAAAGAGAAGGGTCGTATGTCTTCTTTAATTTGCACAAGCTAGGGAGCAAGGAGGACACAAAAGGGCCTCCAGACATCAGTGAAGTCAGGGAACTGATCTAAGGGAAGGGGAAGGGGAAGAATGAAGTTCATTAATGGAATTTCTACCATCAACCATATTTACATATGAGAATATACCAATGTCAATCTTAGTACCCTGTGTTGGGGGGAGTGGAGGGGGGGCACCAAGTGCTGCGTGCATGTATGTTAATGTCAATTAGATTTCCATTGTGATGTGAGACTATAATGTACCAATAAAAGCACATTAAAAATAAATAAATTACACGCATCCACGTCTAACCCCACTCATTTTCTTTCAGTCTGAGAGGATGGAGTGTGTCTTCTGTTACTCAAGATCAGTCCCTCTATCCCATCCATGGCTTTCTGGGTCTGGCTCCACAGCTAATGTTTCCACTTACTGTTCTCTCTCTTAAGTTTTTTTTATTTGTTTGTTTCTGATTTTTGTTTTTTGTTATTTTATTTCTTTGTGTGTGTGTGTGTATGTGCGTGTGTGTGTGTGTGTGTGTGTGTGTGTTACTGGGGACTGAACCCAGGAGCACATTCTACCTCCAAACTACATCTCCAGTCCTATTTTTTATTCTTTATTTTGAAACAGGGTTTCACTAAGTTGCGGAGGGCCTCACTAAGTAGCTGAGGCTGGCCGCGAACCCGGATCCTCCTGTCTCAGCCTCCCAAGTACTGTGATTACAAGCGTGCGCCACCACGCCCGGCTTGTTTCTTTTCTTTCTAATGGTCTCCTATCCTTACTTTATGAATATATCTAAATCTCTTCAATTCAAAAACAAGAAACAAATTAAACAAGCCTCTGTTGATCCTGAATCCTAACCTAGTTATTCCTACATTTTTCTCTCTCATACTCATCTAAAATTTGAAAAGAAAGTTCTAAACTTTATATCTCTACTTCCTCACCATTTAGTCATTTTTCTCTTAGTAGCATCTTGATTGTTCTATTAAAAATGTTAAAGTATACTGGACTGTTGAAATTATTCTGGCAAAGCCACCAACTCCCCTTTCATTGGCAAATTAAATGAACATTTTCAGTCTTTTTTTTTTTTTTTGCGATACCGGGCATTGAACCCAGGGGCGTTCTACCTCTGAGCTACACCCCTCGCCCTATTTTTTATACTTTATTTTGAAACCGGGTCTCACAAAGTTGCGGAGGCCTCACTAAGTAGCTGAGGCTGGCCGCGAACCCGGATCCTCCGGTTTCAGCCTCTCAAGTACTAGAATTACAAGTGTGCGCCACCACGCCCGGCTCAGTCTTTATTTTTATAACTATTGCTGGTGTTGATTGTTCTTCCCTTAATCTTCTATTCTTTTGACTTCCATGATGCCAATTCTATCTATAAATATTGCTTTCAGTTCAGTGTTTTCGGTATGGTTCTTCTAAATAGTCTCTCATATTATAAATTATTATAATAATAATTATTATTATTAATTGTTATTGTTATTATTACTACTATGTGGTATTAGGGATTGAACCCAGAGGCATTCTACCTCTGGCTCTTTTTATTTTTTTGTTACACCCTGGCTCTTTTAATTTTTTTGTTTTGAAACAGGGTCTTTTTAGGTTGCAGAGAGTCTTGTTAAGTTGCTGAGGCTGTCCTTGAACCTGCGATCCTCCTGTCTCAGCCTCCCAAGTACTAGGATTACAGGCATGCACCACCCCTCCTGGCTCTCGTATTATTTTTAATTACATTTTGTATCTAAGGTTTCTTTAGAAGATTAGTTTTCAATTTCAAACAAGTATTTGTTTACTTATTTTTATACTTTCATTGATGCATTGTAATTATACATCACAGTGAGGTTCAAAATGATATAAATCTACAGGCACGTATCACTTGGTGTGTTTCCCTCCGCGTCCCATCCTGCTCCCCGCCCCATACATATTAGTGAGACTGGTAGTGATACCTTCATATATGGACATAGAATCATTTTTTGTTGTTGATATATTGGTCTTATAATTTAAGGTCAGAAAGTGGCCTATATATTTGGGAATATATTGAGGTTTTTTTTTTATAGTCAATCTATTATCGAGTTTGTTTTGTTGTGTTTTGTGATACTGAGGATTGAACCCAGGGGCATTCTACCTCTGAGCTACACTCCGTGCCTTGTTTTATTTTTTTATTTTGAAACAGGTCTCACCAAGTTGCTGAGGGCCTCACTAAGTTGCTGAGGCTATCCCCAAACCTATGGTCCTCCTGTCTCAGCCTCCCAACTACTGGGATTACAGGCATGCCCCACCATGGCTATGATCAAGTTTTTATCAAATTTTTAATACTTTCATTGGTGCATTGTAATTATACATCATAGTGAGGTTCAAAGCGATATAAACATTTTTTGGTGTATTTCATTTTGCATCCTACCCTGCCCCCCCACATATTAGTGAGATTGGTAGGGATACATTTATATGTGGACACAACATCTTTTTTGTTGTTTATATGTTAGGGGTGTTTTTAGTGGTACTGGAGATTGAACCCAGGGGCATTCTACCTCTGAGCTACACCCCCAGCCCTATTATTTTATTCTTCATTTTGAAACAGGGTCTCACTAACTTGCGGAGGGCCTCACTAAGTAGCTGAGGCTGGCCGCGAACCCGGATCCTCCAGTCTCAGCCTCCCAAGTACTGTGATTACAAGTGTGCACCACCATGCCCGGCTATATATGTTAGTATTATAGCTTTAAGGTCAGAAAGTGGCCTATATATTTGGGAATATATTGAGGGTTTTTTAATAGTCAAACTATGATCATGTTTTTATCAATTTTTATACTTTTATTAGTGAATTATAATTATTTTTCATAATAAGGTTCAAAGTGATACAAACATACATGTACACATCACTTGGTGTATTTTCTTCTGCATCCCACCCCGCTCTCCCTCTTTCCTCCTTGAACATGTTAATGAGATAGGTAGTAATGCCTTTATCTATGGACATAGCAATATTTGAAAAGAAAAAAATCAAGTCTTTTTTACCATGTTTGATGGGTATTTAAAAATATGTAATCTCCTCTTTATATGTGTATTACATATATTGCATATATGCAGAGGGAACATCCAGAGATGTTCCACAGGGTTCTGTTCTTGCCCATGCATTCTCATGCTACCTATACTCCCTGAGAAGCTACCTCTGTTCTTGGGTTTCAAACACTGTGTGTATGCAGTGACATTAAAATTTAAACATGAGGGCAAACATCTATCCAAGTTTCTAACTGCCGTCACCAGCTTCCTGATGGACCGCTCTACCTGGATGGCCCACATGGAACATAGAACTCAATGCATACCAAGTCGTTCCCATCCCTTTCATCCATAAACCACCTCCTTTATAGATATTATCTGGCTCATTTACCCAGTTGTCCAAATAAAAAACCTTCAGAATTAGCAATCTTAGAGCTTTTGTTTGGGGGACAATAAGAAAAAATAATCTAGAGGCAATTATGATTCATACTTTAGGGAGAAATTCCATCTTCATTTTTCACAGTAATTTTAATTAGAAAGTGATATCAAACTACCCCGGGTCATAGTGTAGAGCTCTTCTTCCAGAGGAAGCCAACCTAAGCTCTGGGAGTAGGAGGTCTGACTGAGGCAGCAGTGATGGAAATCAAGGACCCCAGGATGAGTCTTCACAAGTTCTGGATCCAAGTCAGTAGCTGGGTGACCTTGAGCTGTCGGCTCCTGTGGAACTCAATTTCTTTATCTTAGAATTATTACAAAGATTAAATAATTTGATGTAGATGGAAATAATTTCTTTCTTCAATATTACTGAAAAATGAGTCTGATAATGTATTATCTGATTTCAATGACTTGGAAATTTAATGAACACATGGACAGACTGACCCGCCTAATACTAAAACATCATCTAAGACCATCTTTCTTTGGTATACCCTTATATCAAGGAGCAGTAGCCTCTGGTTTCCTTAAAATAATGTCTTCCTTATTTCAAGATATTTGGTCTGCCCTCATTTTCCTCTGCCTTTGATAAATCACCCACATTCATTTAACCTTTTTCCTGGGGTTTCACTCTCCACCCCTTTAATCATGTTCACTGCTCTGTCTTGGACCCTCTCCAATTTCTCTGTACCTTTTGGAAAATTAGAATCCCCAAACTGAGCATCACACTCTAATAAGGGCCAAGTTAATGCCGAATATAGCTCATGACACTCTTTCTTGTCACTTGAGTGACAGACAACACTGTTAAGACTTCTCAGTAGCTCAACAATTTTAAAAGGCACACATCTACATGGTACACCCCCAAGATCAAACTTCAAGGATGTGATCGGCATGCACTTATAGAAGTAACTTAATGCTGTTATTGATTCTCTCTGGAGAATGAAGAGCTGTGCCCAGAATTTCTAGAGGATGCAGCCTAATGTGTTCCAATATGCAGACCTGAGAAAGCCAGAATACACTTGGGATTTGGGAGAAAAACTTGGTATTTGGACTTACAGGTTTTTGATAATTATGGAGAGAGTTCTCCTACCATTTAGACACCTACCATTTTCATGTCATCTAATACAGTTACACGGACTCTAGTATTCAGCTTGCATGACCACTTCAAGTTCTCTTCTTCCACAGAAAGCATTTAACTTTCTTAGCTGAAGAGAAGAGAGATCCACAGGGACAAGTGAAAAATAGAATTTGGAGCAGGAGGCAAATTAGGGCTGATAAGTGGTCTGATTGGTGTCCTGGAAAGTCTGAAATATTGGAGACTCATTACATAGAGAGCACTGCAATTCAGCAAGCTATAGAACAAATGATGTGGAGAAGGAAATTAATTTGGGAGTAGGAA
Source organism: Glis glis (assembly GCA_004027185.1). NCBI lineage: Eukaryota > Metazoa > Chordata > Mammalia > Rodentia > Gliridae > Glis > Glis glis. The sequence continues at coordinate 59,775 of PVJS01000370.1, forward strand.
AGGTAGAAGATCTGGGTTCAGTAATTTTTACCAGGGTTAGAAGTTTAGGGTCATTGCGATGAAGACAGAAAGCAACCCAGCACAGAGGAGCAATATTCAAGTGTGGTTCTCCTCTTGTTTTCTGCTATGAGGAGTAGCTAAGCTGGTGGTAGATCTTGCAGCTGGATTCCCCTGCAGTGGACAGTACAGACACGCAGCTGGCATTTGGGAGGCTAGATAGGCTTCTAGAAGGATCGTTCACTACTGGATCCCAGAGGCAAACCTGGGGGATGGGTAAATCATGCTGCTGATCACTGTCCTCCTCTACTGGGACCTGGCAGGGACCAAAGCCTTGCCTGTTCCCTTTCTCCTTGTCTGGATAAGGCTGAGTTCATGCTGAACTGGTTAAACTTTTTCCACAGTTTGGAATGATGGAGAGTGCATTGTGTTGGCTGGAACTAGATGAGGACAGGTGGTGCCACCTGCTACAAGCGATTTCCTTCCAGTTGGCTCTAGAGCCACTATTCTTGGTCTTTTTGCAGGTTGGTGGGTTAGTGGGAAGGGGCGGCAGAGTAAAGTAGTAGAGGAGGGAGGAAATCTGCAGGCACTACCATTTGTCAGTAAATCATAATGGGCTTTCACAGGTTGGCAATCCCTTTCCTATATTGCAACAGATGCACTGGCATTGAGAGATGGCTGTATAAGGACATGTTTGAATTATTGATGTTCCAGGATCCCTGTGGTGGCCACTTTCTACTGCAGATGCCTGAGACCTTTCTGTACTTCATCAAGGTGACAAAAAGTGCTTGTCTTTTTAGAAAGCCAAAGTTCCTTGGAGCCAAGAGTTCCAAAAAGGGACCCTTGAAGAGCCCTGCCTTCCTTCAGCTATCTCCCTGGTGGATAGCCCCTCATACCATCGATTCATGCACAGAAGCTGGCCAGTGGCAACCTCTGGGTCTTCATGAAGTTCAACCACAGCAACCCCTTTGGGCAATCATCCTCTGGAGCAGCAAGATTAAAATGGGTGTCTGTAACTGTCTTCATTAGTTATTTGAAAGTGACAATATAATTTCTTGCAAGCTCTGCTGGTGTCTGAAAGCCCATATTTCCTGACAGCAGCCCCGTGTTTGAACACATACATGCTCAGTATTGGAAGGATTCTCTTGTGGAGCTGATATGCCCAAGAGTAGCTTGCTGCAGACCAGCTCTCTGAGCCTTTCTCTCTGTTGGCAAAAGGGATGACTTGTTCATAGAAGAGCAAGAAAAGCAGATGCAGGTGCCTTAGTCACCTGTAGAGGCAGAGAGAAGTTGGAATTGGTGAACAGACCATGCACAATGGGGGTCACTGACTAAATTCTAACTATACTTCCTCGAATTCAAGGTCTGTGCCTGGCTCTGTGGGACTGCTGAGGATTGTTCTTGCTGAAGATATTGAGAACATCTTGTCTTTTGCTGCTCTTGACTGTCTTTAAGCACCAAATGTGGCTCCACAGAGCAAGAGGAATGAGGTATGATGTACCCATTCCTGAGTCATCTTGTCACATTGATTGGATGTCTGTCATGACAGATGCTAGGCCAAGCCCCTTGCATATACTATCTTGGATCCTCACCACATCCCTACGGGGCAGGCATTATTTCCATAATAGCTTGGAAGGAGGAGTACATTTGTGTGGGTAAGTGGGAGAGAATAGTATCTCAGGGGGTATGGATGACTATTATAGGGGTCAGGAGGATAGGGGATAGCAAGAATGGCCCTGGGAGGGGAGAATTGGGCAGGAATGGCCAGTGTGGGGTGTGTGGTCTCTGGGCTTTAGAGAGAGGCACCTCTGTCTGGAGCAGGAATCCAGGCAGATTTTGTTTTCCTGGCTAATTGGACACTTGTTCACAGTGTATTCCCACTCACAGAACCAGGCAACAAAGAAGTCTGCGGTGTCCACAGGAGGGAAACAAAGCAAAACGAAGCCCAGACCAGTGCAGTGCTATTAATTCAAATTAATGACCCTCCCCTACAAATAAAGCTGGTGCCTGACAGATTGCTGGCTCTTGGAGGGCGGCAGATGAGAACAAACGAGGGCTCTGCCGTCTGGCGAGGTAGTCCATGCCTCCTCCCTGTCCCTGGCTGCGCATAGCCACTGCTTACAGGTGTTCTCCGTCTTCTACAAATCCCCCCCATGCTGCCCCAGGAGGCCTGCAGGTGCCAGGGTGGGGCCAGGGAGGCTTGAATCCAAAAGAAAGGCCAATATCAGCCTCCAGATGCAAAGTCACGCTGCCTGGCAGAGCTAGGAGGTCACTCAACTGAGATGTGTCTGAAGCAAGTGGCAGGTGATCTCTCGGCGCCCCTTGGGGGGAGGTATTATTGTCATTTAGATAAGTTTCTGTCTTGATCTGTAGGCTTGTATTTATGTCTGCCAAAATAAAGACATGTTTGGCTATGAAGGCCTCTTTCATTCACCCGCGCAGTCATCAGGCACCACAGATACAAAGATGAATAAAGCTCTTGAGCTGTTAAAACTTGATCTTCACACCAAAAAAAAAAAAAAAACCTTTGAAGTAGGCAAGTTCAGCTTTCCTTTAAGACTGAGGACTCAGGGAGGTTAAGAAATTCACCAACGATGACTCATCAAGTACATGGTAAAGACAGGATTCAAATCCAAGTCCTCTGATTGCAAAGATTTATTTTAGTTTTGCTGAAATATCTATCCTGTGTTTTTTCCTTTGTATTCTTTTTTTTTTTTTTGGTATTGGAGATTGAACCCAGGGGCATTCTACCTCTGAGCTACACTCTCAGCCCTTTTTAAATTATTATTGTTTTGAGACAGAGTCTCATTACGGTATTCAGAGTTTCGTTAAGTTGCTGAGGCTGGCCTCAAACCTGAGATCCTCCTATCTCAGTCTCCCAAATACTAGGATTACAGGCATGTGCCACCGCACCCAGCTCCTTTTGTAATCTTTAGTATAAAGACAGATCATTAAAATAAGTGATTCTCAGAGGATCACAGAGAGTTGGAACTGAAATAGTCCCTGAAAAATCATCAAATCTACCTCCCTGACTTTGCAGAGTGAAGCTGGGGCCTAGGGCAGTAAAGAATGCCCTATGCCTGGATGCTGCAGTGCAGTGTGTGTGTGTGTGTGTGTGTGTGTAGTACCTGGCCATAGACCCATTCTTTTCACCAAGTACAGACAGGTAAGAAGGGAAAGGTTGTGTGCACTTTCACTCCTGCAGCCACATGCGTGGACATTGGCACACAGATCCCAAATGCAACCTGTGTTGTTTACTCCACACATTTTTTGCCCCTTTGCCATGTCAGTAAGAGCGGTACTAGACCCTGTGAAAGCTTGCCTGCTGGCCTCGATCTTTGTTTTCTAGTCTACTTGGGGGCAAGGAAAGCCTTTCTTTTTGAAGTGAATGGAAATCTAGGATATCCCTACCCACTCTTGACCCAGATCCTCAGGATTATTTTTTAAGAGAAATCCAAACTGATTTTCTAGATTGCAGCCTTGTTGATGAGAGAGAGGCGCTGCTCTTTAAATAACTTGTTTTCTTTTTCTGTGAGGAAAGAATCTCATTCTTCACAAGCTTTTCCATACATCTAACTGCGAACACAAAAGCCCCTGGAAAGTTAGTGGATTTTGGATTTGTCCCATGTTTGCTAATTGCCGGAGACCTTTCTATTTAAACAAGTGCTTCTTTCATTGCAGTCTTTGCACAAACACAGCTTTGGAGAGAGTTTATGTTTTTAGGGGAAAGTAAATAGCTCTGCATTGTGCTGTACTAGCAACTGTAGATGATGTGGAAACCTGGTTGCCAGGCACAATATTTCCTGCCTTATGAGTTGTAACCAAATGCTTCTCTTTGTTATATCATTTCTTCATTCATCTATTTATTCATTAAGTAAGTCCATATTGAATACTTTCTATTTGCCAGGCACTTTGCTAATGGCTGAGAGTATAGAAGAGAAATAAATTCTAAACCATTCCTTACAGACCTCATAGTCCAGAGAGAGGGGCGCCGGGGGAGGGGAAAGAATGTGTGCGAGAGAGAACAACATACTGTTATACAGAAAAAAAAACATAGAATACTAAGTAATAAATAAAAAGGACTTCTAAGTTCTTCTTGGGAGTGCGGAGAAGGGAGCCAGAGAAAACTTCCTGGAAAAGGATGTCAAGGTATGACTTAAAATGAGGAACAAAAATTAGCAATATGGGGCAGTGAGCATGGGGTCAGAGAATTTTGAGTTGAGAGAGTGTTTTTTAATGTTCATGAAAAAGAATAGCAAACTGCAGATAGTTTTATTTGATTATCTGTGGTCTGTGCAACAAAGGGGAGTGGTGAGAGGTCACACTGGAGGCAGGAAGGTGCAGATCAAATTATGAGCTTCCTAGTTTTAGAATGCCCTGCTAAGGCAGGAGGTTAAAAGTTATCCAAAAGCAATGGAGTGCCTCAGGAAGATTGTAAGTCCAAGAAGACCTTAAATATTTACATTTTCGAGTAGTCATTCTAATAGAAGCATGGAGAATGCATTGGAAAAGGACAAGGCCATTTTAGAAGGTGTGTGAAAATGGTGGCTAATCAAGGGAGAAAGAGGAAGCCAGAAATACTGATCCCACATCATGTGGTTTAGCTTATGCATTTGTAACTCAAGTCTTGGGTAAAGGGATAATAGTAAAAACTGTATGTCATGAACTGGTCAAGCAGTAGAATGAACAGTGTGGGAGGAAGTTACTCCAAGCAGATCAAGAGGAAGTGCCAAAGCTGGCACTACTCATTGAAAATAGCTTCCTGATTCTTGCATCTGGAGAAATTTCTGATTATGAAATTAATTTCTTATGGGGGACATTAAGAGTATGCACTCTGGAATCAAATTGCCTCCATGAAAATCTCAGATGTGCCTCTGACTAGCAGTGTGAGCTTGGGAGAGTTACTTCACTTTTCTGGGTTTTCTGACTTGTAAAATGGGGACAGTGGTAGAACCTCCCCTGTAGAGTTGCTGTAACAATGACAAATGAATACATTTTAAACACTTTGCATAGTTTTTGATGCATAATATTCAATAAATATTAGCTACATTATTGTACGATAGTTTGCATCTCTACAGTGCTTGTAATCATATATGCTGTTTATAGTTTCTGCACACATTTGTTAGCATTATAGAATACAGAAAAGTACTAATTATAAAAAGAGTGCAGAATTACTTATGTATGGTTCTTTCACAGTTTAAACCAATTCACAGGAAAACTGAGACCAGGAATTAAAGTGACTTGCCCCAGTTATGCAGCTGGTAGGTAGAGTCAGGACTTAACACCTAGGTATTCTGTTCATGGTTTCTCCTATTACTAATCATTATAGAACTTTAGATTTCAAAAGAAGTTTTAGCTCATGATTGGAAGATCAGGGACTTGTTATATTATTATAGCTACCAGAATGTTATTAGCATTAGTGTTTTTCCAATTGGTATTTTGGGGTAATGTATTTTTTCACACTTTTACTTTCAACATTTCAGCATTTTCTCCCATATATTTTACATATTTTGTATTTCTTTGTAGAGTAACTGGAACATAGCATAATCTCCATTAAAATTAGTCCCATAACATAATCCTCCTTATTTCCTCTTTCTTTTTATTCTTTTGTGATGCTGGGGATGGAATCCAGGGCCTCACATATGCCAGGCAAGAGCTCTACCACTGAGCTACATCTCCAGTCCTCTGCTTTCTTGTTTCCTTGGTCTCATTTCCTTAAGACAATGATCTTCAAGCTTACTCTTCATTAGAATCTCTTGAGAAACTTGTTTAAGAGGAGAATCCTAGACTTTAGATTATGATTAATTAGGCCCAGTGTAGGAGAAAGAAAGAACATTTTTAAAAATAAATATCTCCATTGATTATTTTACTGGAAGGCCTTCCCGCAAAACTAGATTTTCTTAGGTGTTTAGGTTAAAGAATAGTTACCATCATAGATGGTAAATGAAGATATTTTTGTGTGAGGGAAAAGGATGTAAAACTTCAACGCTGTTCGTGTTTCTGGCCCTTCATGTCCCATATGAGCATGTGATTTGGAATCTGGAGAGACTTCACAGTTGAGCTTTACTAATTTTACTATAAAATGTGGAAAGTAACTGATACAAGAAAGGGATAGCCAAGCAGAGGTGACTGCTGTAGAACAGGAAGGAGGTACACGAGCTTCCAGCCTTAGTCAAATAGATCGCTGAAACGACTTTGGTTAAGGACTATTTCAATGTGTCCTGTCAATCTATTGATTCTTCCATCCACCAAACACCAAGACAGACATTATAGAATGTGATAGGAATATGGTGATAAGCAAGACCAAAACCTATTTCCAAGGGAATCACCGTTTATGGTTTTCTTTCTTTCAAAAGGATATATTATAACAGATGGAATAACTTGCTATACAGTCATATTAGCATAACATAGAATGATTACAGATCATCATGGGGTAGTGAATACTTTTTATTTTATTTTTGTGGTACTAGGGATTGAACCCAGGGACATTCTGCCTCAGAGGTACACTTCTAGCCCTTTTGTGAATTGAACCCAGGGGCATTCTACCTCTGAGCTATACCCTCAGCCCTATTTTATTTTGTATTTTTAAACAGGGTCTCACTAAGTTGCAGAGGGCCTCACTAAGTTGCTGAGGCTGGCCGCGAACCTCCGATCCTCCTGTCTCAGCCTCCCAAGTACTGGGATTAAAGGCGTGCACCACCACACCAAGCTGTAGTGAGTACTTTTAAGAGTCTGAAACTAACATTCCTTAAGTAGACTGTCTGGTCTTTGTTTTTCTCAAGTTCATGTGGCATTTGTGGGGAATTATCTGTTTCTCCAAGTAGCGTCAGCAGCAGTGGCTTGTGGTTCTCTTCTTGGGGAATGCTCTCTGGTTTGTTTATCCCACTGGATTTCCATTTGCTATCTTGCTTCTTTCTATCTTGATATTTGTCTCCTTCACTCTGTGTTCCTCAAGTCCTTCTTTTTTTTTTTTCATGTGATTTGATTTATTTTGGTCAATGGAATGATAGCAGATATGAATTGAGTTGAGGCTTTATTTTCATAGTTTTGCATCTTCTGCTTCCTCTAAGAAGAGGGTATCCAAGTAGTTTCTTTTCTTTGAGCTTGGCCTCTAAAACAAACACACAGAGAGCAGAGCTAAATCATACAGCCACGTCCCCAGACCAACAACTTTGAGCAGAGTGGACCAGGAGAGCCATCCTAGATCAGCAAATACAGTCAAATTGCAGAATTTTGACCAAGATGAACAATGTTTATTATTGTAAACCAGTGAGATTTCCAAGGTTGTTTGTTATTCAATGAAACTAACTACTAGATACCATAAGCACTTACTATGTTTCATGAATGAATTCTGGACAAATTCCAAATCTATGAAGGCAACTTTCTAACTCCCAAAGACTGTAGTTCCTAGAAATCCTAAACTAGAAGCACTATCACTTCCATTCTGTTCAGCCTCTCTCTCCCAGTCACATTTATATCCTAGAATATATGAGCATCATCATTGTCACCCTCTGATTTCTATTTTTTATATTCATTTATTGGTGCATTGTAATTATACATTTTGATACACATCAGGGTAGCAGCATCATACATGCACACATTGCTCATTTAGCCCTCCCTCAAATCCCACCCTATTCCCTCCCTCCGCCTTTCGTGCTCCGTATAGTGATCAAGTCCTTCTATTTATTGTATTTGACCACTGTGGACAGCATCTACCTCTATGCTAGTCTTCCTTCATCCTCTTCTAGCTCTGTGAAAAGAGCTAGGTCATCTCAGATACTGACTTATTATTTTCTCAGAGAGCAAAGTTATTAACTTCTTTCAAGAGTGTCAGTCTCTAAGGAAGACGAAGGGGAGGTTGCTGAAGGTAAGGACCTAATAGGGAGTGTTGACTGACAGAGTGAAGTTCCAGGACAATGGTAATGAGGATAATGATACTATCAAAATTTGAGATTTGAGAAACCCCTAAAAAGGTACATGGGACTGTGTTAAGGGACATCTGTCCTAGGTTGCTGAGCAGTAGGCTTGCAAATAGTGCTGTACTTGCTTCTTTGGAAGGCTTCTCAGCCTCAAGTAAATTGGGGCTTAGGATGCTGGATAAATCTCCTGCCAAGCCTGCAGTGATGGAGTCTGTTAGACAGTGTGGGACTCACCGAGAATTTAGATCTCTAGCCATTGCCTCATCTTACTTACTTTTTGTTTCAATTCCTTTCCATTTTCACAAGTCATCTATGTTTTGTTTTAGCTTCCCAATGGATACAGGAGGCTAAAGAACAGCCAGCCTATATTTGGGGACCACAGTAAGTCAGACAGAAAAAGATGGTGGAGTCTGGCAAAGCCTCCTTTCTGGAGCAGCTACCAAATGTTACCGAGCTGTCTAATTTCCCTTTTAAAAAAGATAAGAGATGCTTTAGGCAGTAGGCAGGAGTCAGCTGCCCGAGGATGGGTGGGTGCAGCTGAGAGGAGGGAGAGAACAGGTCTGAGCTCTTTTTTAATTTGAATAGAAAAAGACACAGTTTTTGCGATACATTATGAAAGAGCATTTTATTGCCTAATAATTTTTGTGTTAAGAAAGCTATTTTAGAGGGGATGAGGATGTAGCTGAGTGGTAGAGTTCATGCTTAGTAGGTGTGAGGTCTGGGGTTCGATCTCCAGCACCAAAAGGAGGGGTGGGGAAGACTACTATCAAAATTAACAGATATTTACTGAGTTTAATTTCTGGGCATTGAGTGCTCATTATGTACCAGGAGTTGTTTTCATTGCTTGAACACACAGGACCTTTTCATTAAGTTTTGCTGTATTTATTGTACAGATAAGAAACTGAGGCTTAGAGAAATTACTTTGTCAAGGTCACATGGTAAATAAATGGCAAAGCCCTGATTGCTTTGACTCTAAATTGTGTGCTTCTGGTTGGTCCTATCCATTGCATTCAGCACATGACATCAGGGTGTGTTTAAAAGTATCAGGCACGATTTCTAGACTCAACGCACAGATCCTGGAATGGGTTCTAAATTCTTCCCACTTCACTTAAACCCGTGGACTCTTTTAATCATAGGAAGAGGAAAAGAAAAAAACAATCTTTACATAAGCTTAATTTTAAGGACAGACAGTTACTAAGGCACTTCATATGAATTTTATTTATTTATTCACTTATTTATTTATTTATTTATTTATTTATTTATTTATTTAGTGGTACTGGGGATTGAACCCAGGGGCATTCTGCCTCCGAGCTACACCCCCAGCCCTATTTTTTATTCTTTATTTTTGAAACGGGATCTCACTAAGTTGTGGAGGGTCTCACTAAGTAGCTGAGGCTGGCCGTGAACCTGCAATACTCCTGTCTCAGCCTCCCAAGTACTGGGATTACAAGTGTGTGCCACCATGCCTGGCTGACTTTTATTTCTTGATGGTTAAAGAATCATCCCATAACCCATATTTCAATGTATTATCAATTATTATTGACTTTTCTCTGTGTTCCTAATCTCCTCCTGATGTTCTTATATGTGGTGCAATTTCGAATTGCACCATGATTCCTTTAGATCAGACTGATGCCACACTGGCCTTATTCTTTCTCCTTCTCCACCAAATCCTCAACCCTACATCTAAGAGTCAAGAACTTTAACCTCCAAAATATTATTAACGAGAACTCAGAATTGTGAGTTCATGTGCACTTGCTGGCTGGATCCCCTTTCCTTGCAGCTCTGCACTTTCCTTTTCCCACAATACAATCCATTAGAGTTATTAAATAAGGGTTCTGCCATCTTAGTTGAAACATCAGATAGAAGTGAGGTCCATCTTATATGCCATCTTGAATTTGAGTCAAGCTGAGTGAACCAATTGATACGGTTGTATTCATTCACTTTATCACCTGTTTCTATACATAACCACACCTACATTCTTGCTTCTTAGACATCTAGAACTGCCTTGGTGTTTGAACATTTCTTATCTGAGTATTCAACATTCTACCCCAGAACTGGTTTTTGCTTATAGTACAGAGGTGGGTTCCCTTGCTTGCAACCAAATAACCTTCACTGACCCTCTTCTTGGTTGTCTACCTCTGGTCACTTGATCGGTGGATATTTATTAAGGATCCACTGTGTTCTAGGTACTTGGTAGGAACTGATGCTACAACTGTAGCTAAGGTGAACAGCATCCCTGCTTTCAAAAGACTCATCCAGTGTGGGATAGACAAGAAAACTAGGCCGGGCATGGTGGCACACACTTGTAATCCCAGTACTTGGGAGGCTGAGACCAGAGGATCCGGGTTTGCGGACAGCCTCAGCTACTTAGTGAGACCCTCCACAACTTAGCGAGACGCTGTTTCAAAATAAAGAATAAAAAACAGGGCTGGGGGTGTAGCCCGGAGGTAGAATGTCCCTGGGGTCAATCCCCAGTACCGCCAAAAAAAAAAAAAAAAAGAGAAAACTAGGCAGTTAATTTGTTACGAGAAGGATCCAATTGTACTTTATGGAAGGCACTCCCAATGAAGATTTTCAAGAAAGTCCATCAGAAAAAAACTTCTGGGAAGAAGTAAAATATATACCCAAAGTGGAAGAATAGGAGTTTGCCAGAGGTGAAGAGGTAGAGCAAAGCATGTTCTCAGGTAAGGGAATGCAGAGGATCCTTGGAGGCCTGAAGAAAGAGAAAGCAGATGCTTTTGAAGAACCAAAAGCAACTTGATCTGGCTAGATCATAGAATACAACGGGGGTGGGATGAATTGGGTTGAAGATATAACGGGGGCGGGGGGGCAGATTATAAAGGATCTTGTAGATCCAGTTAAGGAATTTTTATTTCATTACTGCCAACAAGTCAATGGGAGTCAGTGAAGAATTTTAAACAAAGAAATGACATTTTTACCTTTGTGTTTTTGAATTGTGTTTCTGACTGTTGTGCAAAGAATGTCTTGAAGGGGCACAGAGTGGCCTCAGGAAAACCTGCAGCAGAAACTCACGCCAGATATGGCAGCAACGGGACTCAGAGTGGTACTAACAGGGATGGAAAGAAGACAACTCCACAGGCAGTAAGATGTAGAATGCAGAGGGCTCGGCAGCTGTGTGGATGAGGAAATCAAGGCACAGTGAGTGAGGGGCGGAGGATGAGGAGCACATGTTTTGCCAAGCAGCCAGGATGAAGTCGGGACTGTGCTCTGAAACTCAGAGCACAGGAAGAGGACTAGATTTGGGGTGAAATGATGCATCTATTGTCTCAAAGTTGGCCTGTGCCTTCTACAAGCTCGTAATCTAAAAGTACTGGAGAGCATCAACAAGACAGGCAAAGTGTGTGTGTGTGTGTGTGTGTGTGTGTGTGTGTGTGAGAGAGAGAGAGAGAGAGAGAGAGAGAGAGAGAGATGGTGGGTGATGGAAATTAATTTCTTTGTTCTGCCCGAAGAACTTTGTTGGAAATGATGCAGAGAATGAATGAAAGGCTTGAGAAGAAAGCTGGGGATCTGCATTGTCTGAAAATCATACACAAATGTGAAATAATGAGGGTTCTGGGTGAAGCTTTGCTGTCTGGAGTCTGCGTCCTTCGGGGAGATTGTTCTTGGCCCCGGTAGAGCTGGTTATGCATTCCGTTGGCAGCCGGAGCCCACGGCGTGGGTACCTCGGGGCTGTTTGTCTCACTGAGAGCCGGTGTGTGTGGGTGTTTACACTGGGGCTATTTCAGCCCTGGCTGGTGGATAATTAATGAGTTTGTTTTTAAGCTGGAGAGAGGGAACTGACACAGTGCCGGCAGGTGCCTTTGTCTCAATCCTCTCCATCCATCTTTATCGGATTTTCCAGACTCTCCTTCACTCTTTTCTTCCTTTACATTGAGAGCAGCTGTGCATGGATCTGCAGAAGGATCCTCCAGGACAATAATAATAGGGGATGTCCTCTGCGAGTCTGTGCCTTTTCTAATGACTGCTGTCTACCCCCCACCCATTCTCTACCTTCTTCTCTTACATCTCAAGTAGAACTAAATGCCTTCTACACATTTCCCAGGATGGTCTTTTCAGTAATGAACTTAATTGGTATTTCACTTTCTCTCACTCTCTTTCTTTTGTTTTGGCTTTTGTTCAGGCATGTGATAAAGGAGAATGTCAGTGATTTTAGCCACAGTCTCATATGACACTCATACAAATCATTGTCTCATAGCCATTTTCTTGCTTACTCCTTTGTCTGAAAAACCTCCACTAGACTCGCCCCTGACATCTTCGTCTGGTAACACCTCTCACCCTGCACTTTGCCCCTTTCCCACTCCCATACCCCATATTTAATTGATCACTAGATTGTGTCACTGTATCCACTTTATATCCCTTATTAATTTTATACCTATAGCTCCTCAACATTTTTTTGAGGCCACTATCATTGTTTTGTCAACTCTTTAATTGTCGAACTAGAAACATAAAAATCCAGACAGATTGTTATGGAGTTCATATGCATTGTTATTTTTCATCTGAATTATTTCAACACCATCCTAATGAGAAATTCTGCCTCCCATTTGGCCCTATTTGCATTTCTCTAATGCATGTTAAGAGGGTCTAAACAGAAGCCTGATTATTTCATTCCTTTGTCTAAAAATTTTCAGTGGGTTCTAAGACTGAACAAACTACTAAGCACATTATGGCGAAAGTCAGGCCCAGAGATAGATACCTGTTCCCTCAAACATCCCTTACTATCAGTTCCCTTGGAAATTTTCACTCCATCTTAAATATGTCAATATTTAACCACATGCTTCCTTCCCAGCCTGTCTTTGGGCTCTTCCTCCTTCTCCTTCACCTGAACAAATTCTACTCATTGTTTATTTCAACTTACATGTCATCATGGTTTGGATCTGGAATGTTCCCTGAAAAAGCACAAGTGTTGAAAGTGTGTCCCCCACAACAAAGTAAGGCTCATAGGTGAGGCTTTTAGGAAAATATTGGATTATGAGGGCTCTGGGCTCATCTGTGGATTCGTCCATTTGATGGTTTTATAATTTGAATGGTTTTACTGAGTGGTAACTGTAGGCATGTGAGGCATAGCTAGAAGAATTAGGTCACTGGGTTCATGGCCTTGGGAATTTATCTGTCCCTGGCCCCTTCCTCTCTCTTTCTCTTTCTTTCTTTCTCTCTCTCTCTCTCTCTCTCTCTCTCACTCTCTCTGTCTCTCTCTCTGTCTCTCTCTCTCTGTCTCTCTCTCTCTGTCTCTCTCTCTCTCTCTCTCTCTCTCTCTCTCTCTCTTGCTGTTTCCTGTATGTCTAGCAACTTTGTAGACATGATGTTTCTGCCTTGGAGTCAGCTGCCCATAGACTGAACCTCTGAAACCCGGAGCTAAAATAAACCTTTCCTCCTCTAAGTTGTTCTTATCATATTTTTTTTTTTACTCACAGTGATGAAAAGCTGACTAACACACATGTCATGCCCACTGGACATTCTTTTCCTGATCTCCTCCTAGCCAGAGTCATTGCTCCCTTCTCATTTACTCCCATATTACTATTTATTACAATGCAGCAGGATGATTTCTTTGCACACTGGATAGTAGGCTTTTATTAAGGCAGGGACTTTATCTTATTCACTATTGTTTCATTTTCAATATTTATTCTGGTACATTAGGTGCTTAATTATTAGAGGGCCACAGGCAGCATTATTTATTATTTCCCCTGGATTCTTTGCTGGATACCTTGTTTATACATTTATGAAAACATTAACAACATTACTTTGTACTATTCTGTTATTTGTCTGTGTCCCCCACTTGGTGGTGTGTTTCTCATTGGCTAGGATTGTATTGTATGCATCTCTGTGTCCTATATGGGACTTAGTGCAGTTTCTGAATTACAGTAGGTACTTACTATGTACTGGTTTTTGCTAGACATTGAAGGTGCTGTGATGAACAAATTTGTGGGCTTCCAGTGTTTACATAGCACGTGTCCCTCTTAATTATCTGTCTGGTCTGAATAAATAGCATTTCATCTGTAAAATGAAATGTTTCTAGATAACCCTTTGATGCTCCATCCAACACCAGTGTTGTAGAATTCTCTCACTGAATTCTGCTCATGCTGAGATGGTTATAGAATTAAAGACATTGGATGTCCTCTTGTTTTTTTATTAATACTTGCTCTGTGTTGCAGCTCCTACTCAACTCATACAGCTGAAACTGGTTTGGGGGTGTGGGGTAAGTGCCTAGGTCTGCTGGTCACATGCAGCTCCTTTTACAATGTCTGTATCTGCATGCAGTTCTTCTAGAATGTCTAGCTCCAGGCAGTCTCATGTGGTGGACCTGGAAATGTGTGGAAAGTTTCCACAGAATGCAAGCTATCAGCATCACCCTTTGCTTGGAGCCAGAAGTAGGATGGAATGGGAGTTCTAGTTATTGCCAAAGGTCTTATTGCAATTCCAGTAAGTTTGAAGAAGCTGAGACTCTGATCCCTTTTCCCTTTCCTAGTGTGGATGCCAAGTTTAGGAAGACAGACAGACTATGTTTGCATAGTCCTTCTAGATGCTCTCAAGTGGGGATGATATGGAGAAGATCTCCTGGGAGTCTCTTGGCAGAATATGGTTATATATGGCTTCCCAAGATTTTGGTGAACATCTCTGGAAATAAGGGGGTTTCCCTCTTGAACACACTTGCAACATCTGTCTCTCTTCCCTCTACTATTAACAGTAAGGGCATACAGAGGTCTAACTAAGATATACCCATCACCCACCCTTCTCAAGAGGTTAACTGGGCTTCTGTACAGCCCATAGTTCATTGTGTCCCCTATTTCTGGTGGCACCTCATGGCTTAGTGTCAACTGCTCAATGTTATCTCCTCAGCTCCCAGAAACAGATCTTCTCACAGAAGCCGGGCTGGGATGCCAAATTCTGCAAATCCATTTAGGGAAAGAAAAGCCTTTTAACTTAATTTCTTTCTCAGATTATTTATGTCCCTGATCAAAAAAGTGCTCTTTTACCCTTGCAGTGTCTTCTAAATGATGTCAGATGTTACAGATGTCACCCAGCGGCAGGATTCTCGAGTTGCGGGCTGCTTAATGCTTTGGAAATGATGTAAGGCTGAGATCTGAGTGAGGTGCAGTGGTGGAGAAAGCTTATTTCCAGAGTCCAGCATCCCCAACCCATCTGAATTAGGGAGACCTGTGAGTTATGGCAGCAGAGCAGGCTTCAAAATGGATGGTTCCTTCAATTGCTAGAGACAGACCTAGGAAGCTCCATTAACCAAAGTGCCCTCCAGTGGCTTCTTTCCTAGCAGGCTCTAAATGCATGTAATGAAGTCTTGGACGATTTTCTCTCTCTGTTCTGACTTGGTTTAGTGAGGGGTCTCTGTGCAGAGGTGCATAATCCCTAATGACTATGGGTCAGATTTAGTGCCACCTCCTTGTTACCTTATTAACTGAGCTTTCCCCAGCTTGGTCTAATTGCCAGAGGGTGAAGAATAATGGTGCCCCAAAGATTAAGATGTTCTTATCTATAAAATGGTGGGAATGAGAGATTTTCTTCACAGAGTTTTTCATAAGCAAAGGCACTCTGTGTATGCTCAGGTGTAAGATGAAAGGCAGAAGCTACTTTGGAATTTGTGCATCATCCTGTTTATTTCCATCATAGCATTTATAATCTGGAATTATCTGGTTCTTTTTGGTTGGGTGTTGCCTGCCTTTCTTGCCCAACATCCATAAAAGTGTAAGATCTAGAATTAAGGAAGTTTTGTGTCCCAGTTCTGACTCTACTAGATTAAATTATAGCAGAGCAGTGACCTCTCAGAGGACAACTAAAAATGTCAAGTAAATACATCTATTTGAAGCATCAGGAATATATTGAGGCACTGAAGACTGGAGGTCCAAAATACCTTAAAGGGGGAAATTCCAGGGATGTGACACAATATTCTACAGTTCTGCTTTTTCCTTATGGCATTTCCCAATTCTGTGTTTAAAACAAAGGGCTGATCATTCAGACGGAGACCTCCAGCATAGGGTCACTGCTAAGATATAAAGAATAAGCAGAGTTGTTGGCAGTCTTCTGGGATCGGAGAGATACAAATTAGAGATTTGAGGGGCTTAGGATCCTGGTTAGAGGGAGGACTGAAGAATTGGTCCTAAAATGTGGCCAGTTTTTGTCCAAGGTATTTGCCAAAGTCTGATATTCTAGGGAAAGAAACCCAAGAAGCTTAACAGAAGGCCTCTAAAAAACAAAATGTATATTTCGGTGGTCTTACACTACACAAGAATTAGAGTTATGACTCCACCAATGTGAAGGCACCTGGTGAAAGCCACAGGCTGTCAGTTGGTGTCTCTAAAGGACAGCCAAAGGTAGGTAGAGCCTTAACAAAGCTCTCAGCTTTCCTTAAGTAATCTTATTAGGGTAACAGCTCCACACTTCTGCCTAGGACAGGGAAGTGGACACCCTCTTGGGAGGAATATAACATAATTTGGAACAGATGAAATTTATTATTTTTGTTGTTATGAAGTCAGTAAAAAATTGCCAGACATGCCAAGAAATAAGACTGAAAACCAAGAAGAGGGCTAGAATGGACAGTTGATAATTTCCAATATTCAAATCACCTCTTGGTATTTATCAGACAAATACCTTTTTAAAACTCTGGTTAAAATATTCAAGAAAATAGAGGAAAAATGGACAAATATTGTATTTCAGCAGAGAACTGGAATTGGTTTTTAAAAATATAAAATCATGTGGTGATAGTCAAATCTTCATATGGGATACATTTTCAAAGAAACACACATACTAATCTGGATAACTTATTTCCTTCATGAACAGATAATTATATTGTACTAATATTATTGACTGGTTTTGATAATATATTCTGGTAATGTAAGATATTATCATTAGTTATATGAGAACTCTGTACTATCTTTGCATCTCTTTGTGAGACTTCAAAATAAGAAGTTATAAAATGACCAAATAAATCAAATGTAAATTCTAGAAGTAAAAAAATACAGTAGTTGAAATTAAGAGTTCAATAGAATTTTACTCAGCCATAAAGAAGAAGAAAATTATGCCATTTTCAGGAAAATTAATGGAACTAGAGAATATTATGTCAAGTGAGATCAGCCAGTCTCAGAAATTCAAGAGTCTTATATTTTCTCTCATATGTGGAAGCTAGAGAGAAAATAGAAAAGAAAAGGGACTTCAGATAAATTAGGAGAAAGCCCAATAGATAGGGAAAGGGGATTGGGGGAAGAAAGTAAGGAGGAAAGGAAGCATGATGAAGGAAACAGTTCAAATAATGCTATGTCCATATATGAAGGTATCGCTACCAATCTCACTAACATGTATGGGGGATGGGGTAAGAGGGGTAGGATCCAAATGCTACCCACCAAATGGAATCACTTGGTGGGTAGCATTTGGTGGGTAGCATTTGGATCCTACCCCTCTTATAGTTTGAACCTCACTATGATGTCTGATTACAATGCACCAATAAAAGTAGGTATCACTACCAAAAACAAACAAAAAACAAAAAGAAACTCAATAGAAAGATTTGACATGGAAAAAGTGAAGAATAGAAGTCAAGAGAAAATATACAGACTGAGGCATAAAGGAAAAATATATAGAAATGCATAAAAGATGTTAAGGAGTATATTCGACACCATTAAAAACTAAAATAATGTAATTTTAGTTCAAGAAGTAAATAAAAGACTGAGAATAGATTATGAAAAAAAAACTGGGTGTATGGCAAATTTTCAAAACTGATGAAAGGCATCAAACCAAAAATTCAACAATCTCTATGAATCTTGATCAGGAGAAATATCAAGAAATTTAGGTGCATTGCAGTAAAACTGAAAAAAATTCTTTAAACAAAGAAAACATACACATTACCATCAGAGGAGCAATGAGAGAATCAACAGATGATTTTTCAACCAAAACAATAAAAGACAAAAGGCAATAAAATACATCTTTAATATGCTAAACTAACAAGCAAACCTCCCAAATAATCCTCACATCCTAGAATGATACATTTAGTTAGATTATCATTCAAAAATTAAAGACATCTGTAGACATATAAAATCTGAGAGAGCTTGATACCAGTAAATATCCCAGTAAATATCCGCTAAAAGAATTACTAGAAGTATTTCTTCATACAGAAGGGAAATTACCCCAGATAAAAGCAAGGACATGCAGGAATAAAGAAGTGACAATAGAAACTATTAATATGTGAGTATATAAAGATATATATAACCTATACAAAACAATAGTTTCTTCTGTGGGGTTAAAATGATGTATAATTAAAGAACATTAATTAAAAATACAAAATTTTGGAGGGGAGATAATAGATTCAAAATATTCTAGGGCTCTGGCATAGAGCAGTGTGGTAAAGCTAATACTCTCCATTAGAATTTTATTTAGATAAAATACATTTAGATAAAAATGTAATCTCTATGATCACTTTTTAAAAGTATGAGTTATAAGGTAATAGAGGAGGAACACAAAGTAATAAAAATTGATTAATCAAAAAGAAAAATGCAAGTTAGAGAAAAGGAACATGAAACAGTCAAATAGAAATAAATAATAACCGTATAGATAGGAATTCACATCTTTCACATCGGCCACTTTGTAATTGTATTCAATGGAATTGAACTAAATATTCCAAGTAAGATACTAATATTATCAGATTGGATATATTCTACTTATAAGAAACATGCATCAAATATACATTATAGAAAGTTTGAAATAAAGAATGTAAAAATATTCAAACAAAATATAGAATCATACAAACAGAAATATACAAGAAGAAAATTAAAATAATTTTTGACTCATTCTACACATTCAATAAATAATTGTTAGATGAATAAATATTATTTTCATTCAAATACTAATGATAGTGAATGACCCCAAATAATTTATGTGGTCATATGAAAAGGCACAGTTGATTTAAAAGTTAGTGTTTATTGACTGTGTTGGTGGTTAGAGATGAACAACTCTAAGATGATATCTTAACATGGATAATTAATAAAGTCTATAACAAAGAAGTCTTTTTGATATTCAAAAGATTATATTGTCTATACATTTGCTTACTAAAAGTGTTGATTTGTTTACTATTATTTCTGGCCCATCTGGTATAAACTTGGAGAGGCATGGCTTTGGTTCAAATCCAGTTTCAAGGTCCTTCTATTGCTAGTTCAGTCCATGAGTTGTAACAGGATGGTAGATACAAGAAAAGTAAGAGTGGAGTGTGCTCACCACTACCCATTTGTAGAAAAAATGGAACTAAATCCTTACCTCTCACCCTGCACAAGAATCAACTTGAGATGGATCAAAGACCTGGAAGTTAGACCAGAGACTGTGAAGTTACTAGAGGAGGGCATAGGTTCAACAATCCAACATATAGGCACAGATAGAAACTTCCTCAACAAGACCCCCAAAGCCCAGGATATTAAACCAAGAATTAATAAGTGGGATGGCATTAAACTAAAAAGTTTCTTCATATCAAAGGAAACCATCAAGAGTTAAAGAGAAAGCCTACAGAATGGGAGAAGATCTTTGCCAGCTATCCCTCTGACAGAGGACTAATATCTAGAATATACAAAGAACTTAAAAGATTTTACACTAAAAAAAAAACCCAGTCAAGAAATGGACAACCGAATTGAATAGACACTTCATGAAAGAAGAGATAAAATGGCCAATAGATACATGAAAAAATATTCAACATCATTAGCAATCAGGGAGATGCAAATCAAAACTACTCTGAGATTTCATCTAACCCCAATCAGAATGGCAATAATCAAGAAGTCAAATAACAATAAATGTTGTCGAGGAAGTGGGGAAATAGGAACACTTCTGCACTGTTGGTGGGAGTCCAAACTAGTCCAGCTGCTATAGAGGTCAGTGTGGAGATTCCTTAGAAAACTGGGAATGGATCCATCATATGATCTGGCTAACTCCTGGGTATCATTTCAAAGGGATTGAAACCAGAGAACTACAGTAATATATGCATACCCATGATCATAGCAGCACAATTCACAACAGCCAAATTATGGAACCAACCTAGGTGTCCATCAACAGATGAATGGATCACAAAACTATGGGAAATACACACAATGGAATTCTATTCAGCAATAAAGAAGAACAAAATTATGTCATTTGCAAGAAAATGGAAGGACCTGGAAAACATTATGCTAAGTGAGATCAGCCAATCACAGAAAGTGAAGGGTCATATGTTTTCTCTAATATACTCAAGCTAGGGAGTAATTGGGATACCAGAGGGACTCCAGACAATGGAGGAGAAGCCTCAGTGGAACCAGGGATTTGGACTAAGGGAAGGGGAAGGAGAAGAGTGAGGTTCATTAATGGAATTAGTACCATTGACTATGTGTACATATGAGAATATACCAACGTCAATCTCAGTACTCTGTATTGTGAAGGGAGACCAATGGGGAGGCAGGGGGGGAAACAAGTGCTGTGTGCATGTATGTCACTGTCAACGTGATTTACATTATGATATGAGACTATAATGCACCAATAAAAGCACATTAAAACAAAGAAAAGTAAGAGTGGGCCTGTAATCCCAGTATTTGGGAGGCTGAGGCAAGAGGTTTGCAGGTTGGAGTCTAGCACATGATAATTTAGTGAAACTCTGTTTCAAAAAGAAAAGGGGGGGCCAAGGGTGTATCTCTGAGGTAGAATGTCTCTGGGTTCAAACTCTAGTAGAAAGAAAAAAAGAGAAAGAAAGGAAGGAAGGAAGGAAATGAAAGAAAGAGGAAGGAAGGAAGGAAGGAAGGAAGGAAGGAAGGAAGGAAGGAAGGAAGGAAGATCCCAGAAGAAGTGGCTACTGCAGAAGGTCACCTGAAGAGTAAATGGTTCTTGGCTTCTCCAAATACATAAAACTCAACTAAAGCTACTCTACTTTTAGTGCTATAGGAGAAAGGTTATAGTGGTTTAAAAATATGCATTCCACTTTGAAGACTTGCTGGATAGATCGAGTTTTAAAATTAATTTCTACAAAGGCAGAAAATAATGGTTCTCACTGACTCATCATTACACAGTGAAATTTATCCAGCAACTTATCCAGAGTAATTTATTTGATAACTCCTCTTTATAGGAATTATTTCTCTTCCTGTTTCTTATTCCTGAATCAGTCCCCTCCTTATTTATTAAAAAATAGCCATATTTGAGCAGGCGTGATGGCACACACCTGTAATCCCAGTACCTGGGAGGCTGAAACAAGAGGATTGCAGGTTCAAGGCCAGTCTCAGCAACTCAGCAAGACCCTCAGCAACTTAGACCATGTTTCAAAGTAAAAAATCAAATAGGGTTTGGGGTGTAGCTCAGAGGTAGAATGCCCTTGAGTTCAATCCCGAGTTTCCCCTGCCCCGAAAAAGAAACCATAGGAGAAGCTGGGCATGGTGGTTCACACTTGTAATTCCAGCAACTCTGGAGGTTAAAGCAGGAGGATTGCAAGTTGGAGGCCAGCCAGGGCAACTTAGCAAGACACTATCTCAAAAAATAAAAAGGGTTGGGGATGTCACTCAGTGGTAGAGCACTCCTGAGTTTGATCCCCAGTAGCATAAAACTAACCAACCAACACACAAACAAAACCATAGGAATGATAGGGGATGCTTTTCAGAGGTCAAGGATTATGAAGTGAAAGTTTTAGGTATTAGGAGTGAGGTTCTAATGTTCAGGAAAATGAAATACCTCCCACCTTCTCATATTCTCCCATCTTCTACACTCTTTCTTTCCTGACCTATCTCTCTTTTTATTTTTGCAGCATTCACAACTTAGCAAGTGTCTACTTTGCAAAAAGCTAGCTGCATCTTTTTAAGGTGAATGCTATGTAAACCAATTGAGGTTGATTGTTGAATAATTATCTACACTGGTTACAGCAGAGATGAGTAATAAGTCATCTGTGGACTGAGCCAGAATTTAATTCGTTGTGCCGTTACTTTGTGGATAGGCTGTCTGTAATTGGCCCTTATCTCTAAAATAGTGTAAGACCATTAGAAACAAAAGAACCAACTACTATATAACCTGCACCAAAATCACACATTCAGAGAATTTTCTCAGTAGTTTTGAAAATTTTGTGATTACAGTTCCTTCCTGATTCAAGGAAAATGATAAAGTGCTTCTCAAACTTAAATGGGCACATGATACAGGTTATGTGTGGCTTTTACTAAAATGAAGACTGTAGAATCTATAGGTCTGGGTGGGGATTGAGATTGAGCATTTCTAGTAATTTTACACAGGATGCAGAAGTCACTGGTCTTCTGACCACAATTTAAATACAAAGGCTTTAGATTAGTGATTCTCAATCCTAGCTGCACATTAAGGATCAAATGGAGAATGCTACAAAAATATCCATGCCTGTTACCCATTCAACATGAATTAAACAAGAACCTCCTCCGAGTATGGAACTTGGCATCTCTCAAAAGTCTTTGCAGGGTGCATACAGAGTTTAGAACAGCAAATATAGACCCTCTCAGTGGAAAAGTGCTACACATGATATTTTTGCATGCATTTTCTGGGGACTAACCAATCTGTAAAAAATTGAGAACTTATGTTTCAAAAGAAAGATCTCTTAAAGAAATGTCATAGGGCATCCCCTAATATCTCTCTCTCATAGACTAAATTTATAGACCAAATTCCCCCAAAAAATTAATAATTAGGGATTGAAGCCCTAATCCCCAACGTGACTGTATTTGAAAATAGAGCATTTGGATACTTAAGGTTAAATGAGGTCATAAAAGTGAGGCCCTAATCCAATATGACTGGTGTCCTTAGAAGAAGAGGAATCGACACCAGAGATGTGTGTGCACAGAGAAAAGGCCATGTGAGGACACAGCACGAAGGTAGCCATCTGCAAGCCAAGGAGAGAGGCCTCAGGAAGAGCTCACCCTGCTGACACTTGGATCTGGGACTTCCAATCCCCAGAACTATGAGGAAACACATTTCTGTTTTTAAGCCATGCAGTCTGTGATTTTGTTATGGCAGCTCTAGCAAACTGATCCAATTCCCATGAGAAGTTCCCTCCACTTTCTCAGACTAATGTCTGTATCCACATACTTATTCATGTATTCAACAAACATAGATTGAATACCTACTGTTTATTAGATATTCTCTGAAGGTATAAAAATTTAAAGATATAAGGACTTAATGCTATCTCTAAGTGGTGTGCAAATAATAGTGACTTCCTTCATATTCTGTAGAATTACACCTAGGGACAGGAGAAAGACCCAGACTTTATCTCATTTTGCTAACATGTCTTACTGGTGTTGGTGAAGGTAACGTCAAATCTATCATATATGTTTTTCTGGCCACGGTGGGGGTAGATAGGATGGAAAATTAAAGATGGGACCCAATGGAAACTATTTCCTCAAATTCCACCTTTAGTTTCAGGATCTGATTGGTGCAGGGGCATGCTTCCCAAGCTCTATGCTCTGGCTTCTTGGGGTGAGTACCACAGCAAATTCACAGGAGCACCACAGTTATTTTAGGTTTTGGAGGAAAAAGGCATGAACACTACAAAACCTACAAGTGTGAGATAATACAGTTTCAATAGCATGCTACATTCATTTTGATGATTTTATATCTATGCATGGCTTGCATTTTGGTAGCTTATGTAGTATAAAAAAGTATAGTACAGAAATCATTGTGCAACAGGAAATGTATATGGTGGTATCTGAATCCAAGGTTTCAGAAGCTGTGGAGTGCCCGGTAGGTGCATGTGTACCATTAGTGAGTAACTACAGTTATTTAAGAATAAAATAAAAAAAAAACATTCTCTTTCAACTCACGGCTTTTTCAAACAGCTATCAAATTATTAGAAACTAAAAACCTCAATTTGTTTGATCTAACTACTTAATAAATGAGCCATGAGGCTTTTGCTTGTCTTTGTTGTTTGGGGGCAGATTGTGAGAAATACTGAGATGCTAAGGGTGCTGTGAACCAGGAAGGCTTGGGAACCTCTGATGCAGTGGTTTGTCTCTTAGAATAATCACTCTGGAGGAAGCCAACCACCATGTTAGAAGTCCAACTACTGATTTAAGGAATCCCAATATAACCATGCAGAAAGCTGCATGGACCCAGGCATGGTGGCACATGCCTGTAATCCTAGTATGTGGGAAGTTGAGACAGGAGGATCACAGGTTGTGATAGTTAATCTAATTTGTCAACTTGACTGGATCATGACACACCCAAGATCATGTGACTTTGGGTGTGTCAATGAGACACTGTAAGCTGATCTGATAAATCCCTTTTTCCATATACTCATTCTGTGAATTCTGTTAGTCTAGTGAACCCTGACCAATACACAGGTTCAAGATTAGCCTCAACAACTTAGCAAGATCCTGTTTCAAAATAAAAAATAAAATAGGGATGGGGGTGTAACTCAGAGGTAGAATGTCCCTGGGATCAATCCTCAGTACCTCTACCTCAAAAGCAAGCAATCAAACTGCATTGAGATAACTAGCCAACAGAGGTTCCAATCATCTATGCCATGTACAAGAGTGGAAAAGCATTCAGGTTATTCCAGCTTTAGTTACCATCTCACCAGAGCCACATGAGAAGTGCACCATGTGACAACTACCCAGAGGAACTCTGGTCTCCCAGAACTGTGAGAAGTAATGCATTGCTGTTGTAAGCCACTAAGTTTTAATACATTTTTGCAAAAAGTTGATAACTGAAACAGAATTTTGGTTCCTCAAAGTGAGGTGCTGCTATAACATAAACTTAAAGCATGTGGTATTTGTTTTGGGACTGAGCAATGAATTTGTTCTGACCTTTGTAACTTGCTTAACAAACAGAATGTGGGGGAAATAACATTCCAGAACTTTTGAGGTTAGATCATAAGAAGATAAACAGCTTTGCTGGAGTCTCTTAAAAGACTAGGAATACATAGAAGAATGCTGTTATAGCATAGGAAGTTTGATTACCCTATGACCATCAGTCTGTAAAGAAGCAAAAGGTAACTACATGGAAAGGTTACATGAAGAGAGATATGCTCAGCCAACTCCCAGCATGTCCAGCCATCCCAGTTCCAGCAAAATATGAATGAAGACATCATAAAATGACTCCAGCCACTACCTCCATATGACTATAAACTTATAAATGACCCTTAGTGTGAACTACCAAGCCAAGCCCATGAACTCCCAGAGTAGGGGAGGTAATGATAGATTATTGTCTTGAGGCACTAAATGTTGGGGTGCTTTGTTATATAGCAGCAGATAACTAGAACAATTAATAAATTTCATTTTCCATACAGATCTGTTTACATGCAAAATCTATAGCAATTGAGCCCAAGTTGAATTGCCTAGATGTTTAGTTATAAAGCCAGAATCAATGGCTCTTTGATTTGCCTACTTGTAGAGGCTGAGAGAGCAGTGGGAAAAGACTAGGTTGCCAGTCCTAGTTTTGCCACTAAGTAAGTATCTTTGTGCAAATCTGTTCAATGCATTGAGCTTCAATATCCTCATTTGTAAAGTGGGGCAAATATTTTTCCCTTCCTATCACACAAAATTATGAAAAAGGTTGAAGTAGACAGTGATTATGAAAATTTCTAAGAAACTATATAGTATAGTATTAGTCAAATGTAAAGAGGTTTTGGTTTTGGAGTAAGTCTATTTGTAGGAAAGAAATTTGGACTTGGTGGAACATTCAGTATGAATGGGGGGGGAATAGTGTTCAGTCAATGGAAGCCACAGTACAGGTCCTTAAAATTGTCCCAGAGATAAAGGTACCAATTTTGGTATCCTAGCATGGCACAGGCAGAAAATCATCAAAGTGGCAAGAGGCTGACACATATTTCCCTATAACAAATTACCCCAAACTTAATGGCTTAAAATAATATGGCCTTATTATCTCACACAGTTTCTGTGAATCAGGATTCCAGGAGTGACTTAGCTGGGTGGTTCTGGCCAGAGTCTCTCCAGGAATTGGCAGGCAAGATGTAGACTCTAGCCTCAGTCCTTATCTGAACGCCTGATAGAGGCCACTTTCCAAGATGGCTCTCTCACATATGCCAAGCACAGAAGCCCTTAGCTTCTTGTCACGTGGACCCCTCCATAGTGCTGCCTCAGAGTGTCAGCTGAATTCTTCCAGAGAAAAGGATCTAAGAGACAGCAAAGCAGAAGCCTCCCAGCTTTTATGACTTAGCCTCAGTAGTAGCATGCCATATTTCTACAATATCCTATTGGTGTGCACTGGTCAGTCCTATTCCTTGCTGGAGGAGAGAGACTTACACAAGGGTGTGAACACTAGGTAGCAGTCATTGTGGGGGCAGGCCATTACACACATGTAGTATGTACAAAATAAGGGGAAAGGGAGATTGTGAGGAGGTAAGGAAATGTGGTACCATTGTGATGAATCCAAGGAAGGAGAAATGATCAGGCCAAGTGGAATCGCGAGACAAGGGAAAGCAGGAAATTTACCATTTCCTCCTACATCTTCTGTCTTTTAGTACTACTTTTCCCTTTAGAATCACACTCAGTAGAAAGACATAAATTTGGACACTGGGCTCAGCTGCTGGGAACAAGTTTCCTTTCCAGCATCCTGACACCACTGCTGGGGCTCTAGGAACACAGAATAGCAGTGGCAGCAGGACTCATACACATGGCTGGCAAGTGACAGGACCTGGATTCAATCTTGGGCTTCTCTGATGCCAAAGCTCTTGTTCCTCGTACCAAATCATTATCCCATTCTCCAGGACTGAGAGAAGTAGTATTTCTAACTTTCGGTGACTTCACCCACCCGAGCTTACATGATCATGCTCAGAAGCTAGAATGTTCCCAATTCCATGTTAAGATCAGAACCTCTTGGTCATTTTTATTGCCTGCATTATCGCCTTCTTGTATATTTCTACCTCATTGGCTCCCCATCTTCTCTCATATCTCAGTATCATGCTTCTTCATTTATCTCTCCCTCTGTTATTATTTGTCTCTGTTAACAGGGTTATTTATCCCCATAAAGCATCCTGAGAGACAAGGATTGAAGGATGCTGCTGCTAAGTCATGGGGTGCTAAAGACCCTCTGAGGGAAATCATGGAAGCAGAAACACCTCTTCATTTGACCTAAGTAAAAGCTTCATTATAGGATAGGAGAGATTCATTTTAAACTGCCTTTTCCATGGGGGTTGGGGGGAGAGAGCTTAGACAGGAAGACATTCAGAGGGGCTGCCAGGTAATACACATTTCTACAGGTTTACTGCTAAGTTGAGAAAGAATGCCAGACTTGTGAGTGGCCTTGCTCTGACTTGTATTCTATCACAGTTATCTCCCTTTTGCAGAGAGGGGAGGGTGAGTAGGTTGAGGACATTTTTGGATAGTCAGTGAGATCCCAGGGATCATGGCTCCGTGCACATGAACTTCCTCCTCAAATTTTCTTCTTTTTAATCATGAAAAGATGCTGATTCAATACACACACACATACACTCACACATAACTTGTTTCTGGTCATTTTGTTTTGGTTTCTGGGCCTCCTTTATCCTGTGATTCTCTGTACTTCCACTGTGTAGCAGGCCCTGAGGTCCTGCTCTAGAAAGGAAATGTGGAAGTGGGGGGATTGCTTTCCTGAGAGGCTGGCTGGCTTCATGACTGATGGTGCATCTGGAAGAAATAAAAGGGCCTTAGCTATGACTTGTTGTAAGGGCTTTACTGGGATGACAGTGTTTCATCGCATTTTTTATGACAGCATTAAGTGAGTTGACATGTCATAAACTGTCCCACTGGATGTCTTAGGGGCAGGGAATAGTAGAAAGGTAAAGAAAACCTATCTTGTACACAATCCAGCTATTGTGTCCACAAATTTCTAACCCTCTGGGACATTCAGATCTGTCTGCTTCTCTTTCACCCTATACCCCAAGGTTGAGATGGGCTGACAAAACAGTAGAGGTCTACAAATGTTAGGAAGCAAAACACCTCCTACTGAAATGGATTTGGTATAAGAATATCCTTTGAGAAAGCACACATGGGTTTCCCAGGAATACAGTGGGATCTCCATTCCTAGAGAAGTTTTAAGAATCTTGCAGATCCCTTAAATGTTATGTAACTTTTGTGTGTTAGTTTTCCATCACTATAATGAAATACCTGAGATAATTAACTTATGAAAAAAAGGTTGGCTTTGGTTCACAGTTTCGGAGGTTCCAGTCCATGATCAACTGACCTCATTGTATTAGATATCTGGTGAGGCAGACATCATGTCAGGAACATGTAACAGAACAAACCACCCCACTTCATGAGCCAGGAAGCAAATAGAGGAAGAGGAAGAGATTGGGATCTTCAACTCTCCTTCAGGATATGTCCCAGAGGACCGAAGGACCTCTTACTAGATAAACCCTACCTGCCAAAGGTTTCACCACCTCCCCATAGTACCACTCTGGGGACCAAGTCTTTAACACAAGGACCTTGGGACGTTCAGAATCCAAGTGATAGCATTTTGTGATATAAGATTCTGTCTGGAGTCAGAGGCCTGGCTTGGTCAATTTTGGTAGCATCAAGCTTGGTAAGCAGCCTACCAAGAAAGCCCTCCTTCTGTGCGTTTCTCCCCCCTTTCCCTGAGCTTGTGAGTCATTTCAGTGCAGTGGCTGTGTTAGAATCAGACAGCCCAAGTCCTGACCCACTTGTCTGGCATTTTGACAGAAATGAGAATTATACCCTTTGCCACTTGAGGGCTGTTGAGTTTTGTTGAGTGTGTCCTAACAGCAGGCTGGCTTTCACAGAGTTTTAATTGGATGAAGGAAGTCTGCTAGGAAGGACCCTTGGGGGAAAGGGTTAACTTCTAATGCGACACCCTAGAAAACAAGTGCTCACCAAGCACAGGCTCGGGATTTCACCCCTTCGAGCATTTAGACCATGCAGTTCTTCATGCAGAGAAGCTGTGCTGTATAGCCCCGTATTGCTGGCTGGGGAAGGCCCAGGAGGTAGAAGCCCCCAACCCCACCTGGGCATCTCATCTCCAAAGGTGAGACTCAGGGTGATTTTGAGCCCTGGATCCTGCCTTCTCTCAAGCTAATCAACTATGTCTGGCCCCTGCAATGAGCTTGAAGCCTTTTGCCAAGTTCTGCAGCTACTGCACTGCATGTCACATGCCTGGAGGCAATGTCTGTCTATCCATCCAGGAGCTTCTGCAAGAGCCAGGAGGCAGCCAGGTGTACTGGATCATCCACTTGGCTTGAAGGGCTGAAGGAAAGACTGCTGGATTGTATTTACCTATCTATGGGCCTCGTGTTTGTCAAAAGAAGGGCCTCTTGCTGATGATATTTCATTTTTCTGTATGCCAAGAAAGGGGTCCATTTGCTATTGTTGCATTAAAAGACCCAGGATGTCCCTTCTTGTATTACAGAGGTTGCCACAGTCAGACATCCTGATGAAAGAGTGAGGGAGGGAAGAGCTGCACAAAAGTCTGGTCCTGCGCTTCAGCAAGTGTTGGCGTCAGGGCCAGAGCATGTTCATGGCAGACTCAAGGACGATGCTCTCCCCACTACAAGGGCCCTGGCCAAGGAGCTGCAGGCTGGCAGTGTGGGAGTTAACTTTCTTTTTGTCACTGAGGCCATGGGATTTGCACTTGTGTCTGTTCTGTCTGAGTGGAGGATGGCCCTCGTTCTATTCCTTGAAGTATTCTGTCTTGTGTAAGGGCCAACTTTGATATCCAACATCACAAGCCTCTCTTCCATGCAGCAGATGAAATGGAGATTCCCCCCCCCCTTTCTTCAAGGCACAGTGAGGGGGAAGGATTTGTTCTTCATAGATCTTTCCAGTTTTTTCAGGTATGATTTTATTTAAACTCATCAAGGTTTATGTGAGCAAATGTACATATGGGGACACAAATACCTTCTCTGGAGAGACAGGATGGGGCAGTAGCTGCTTGCATGGACTCTGGTCAATTATAGGTTCTACCACATACAAATTCTGTGTGATCTTTCTCGCTGTGCTTTTGTTTTCTCATCTATAAAGTGGGTTACTAATAAAACAAACCTCAAAATGTTGTTAAGACTACAGGAGTTAATATGGGTAAAGTTTTTAGGATAGTGCATGGCACAAATATGTCCCATGTATTGGCTGTTATTATTTTATGATTATTTCTTCCTTCACACACATGAGCTTAAATACAAAGACTGTTTGGCAGCTCAAAAGCCAGAATGGGGCCAGGGTAGTACATGCCTGTAATCCCAGTATTTAGGAAGCTGAGACAGGAAGATCTCAGGTTCAAGGACAGCCTCAGCAAGTAGTAAGACTCTTCATCAGCCTAGTGAGACCCTGTTTCAAAATAAAAATAAAATGGGGCTGGGGGTGTAGCTCAGAGACAGAATGCCCCTGGGTTCAATCCCCAGTACCAAACAAACAAATAACTTCCCAGTATGTGGGAGTTTGAGCTTTTGACCATTGTTCTCTCAGGTCAGGGTTCCCCTCTGTGGGGGTTAAAATCTCCAACTAGAATAGATCTGCATCTGAACCTCCTCTTCAGCCACACTCCACACTCACTCCATCACATTAGGGGGAGCAGCTAACACCAAGCTGGTGTACCCTGTGCTAACTGCCTCCTGCTCTAATACAAGGGAGTGAGAAGGCAAAGTGAGTGGGGATGGAAAGACTATAAGCTCTCTTGCTAGGCCTGTTAGGAAGTTTGAGATCTATAATAGTCTCCTTAGGGAGATACATTCCAAGACCCCTCGGGGATGCCTGAAACTCTGGAGACTACCGAACTCTAAATACAATATATTTTTTGTACATGCGCATACCTGTGATTAGGTTTAATTTATTTTTTTAATATGTTTTTATTGGTGCATTGTAGTCTCACATCACAATGAGTATCAGTTTGGTGTTAACATACATGCACACAGCTCTTGGTGTCCCTCCCCCCTGCCTCCCCCCCACATGTAGTACTGAGAATGATGTTGGTATAATCTCATATATACACATTGTTTATAACAGTAATTCCATGGGTTCACTTCTTTCTTGCCCTTCCCCTTCCCTTGTACCCCTTCCCTTGCACCTCTGAGGGTTCTCTGTTGTCACTGGAGACCCTTTTGTGTCCCCACTACTCCCTAGGTTGCGCATATTAATGAAAACATATGTCCCTTCTCTTTTTGTGACTGGCTAATCTCACTTTACATAATGTTCTCCAGATCTTTCCATTTTCTTGCAAATGCTGTTATTTTGTTCTTCTTTATTGCTGAATAGAATTCCATTGTGTGTATTTCCCATAATTTTGTAATCCATTCATCTGTTGATGGACATCTAGGTTGGTTCCATAATTTGGCCACTGTGAATTGTGCTGCTATGAAGATGGGTATGCATATATTACTGTTGTTTTCTAGTTTCAATCCCTTTGGTATGATATCCAGTAGCGGTATAGCCGGATCATATGATGGATCCATTCCAGTTTTCTGAGGAATCTCCACACTGATCTCCATAGTGGTTGAACTAGTTTGCAATCCCACCAACAGTGTAAAAGAGTCCCAATTTCCCCACATCCTCGCCAAGACTTTACACTAAGTTTAATTTATAAATTAGGCACTGTAAGAGATTCACAGCAACAACTACTAATTAAGTAAAACAATTATAACAATATACCTTAATAAATGTTATATGAGTGTGGTCTCTCTCTCAAAAATACCTTATTGTACTCTAGAGCTCTGTAGTTTCAGCAAACATTTTTTTTCTTTCCTTATTAAGCTGAGAACTATTACCTTTCCATTTAAAGGAAGCACTTTATGGTTTCTCTTTGGCATATCAAAATTGCCAGCATCACTACTCTTGCTCTTTGGGGTCATTATTAAGTAAAACAAGGGTTAATTGAACACAATTGCTACAATACCATGAGAGTCTATCTGATAACTCAGGAGGGTTACTTAATGACTAACAGGAGGGTAGCATACACAGCATGGATATGCTGGACCAAGGATGATATATGTCCTAGGTGAGATGAAGTGGGACAACATGAGATTTCATCATGCTACTTAGAATGGCATGCAATTTAAAATTTACCAATTGTTTATTTCTGGAATTTTCCATTTAGTATTTTTGGACTGTGGTTGACTACAGGTGACTAACAAAAAAAACTAATGATGAGGAGGGGCTACTATATAGATATTTGTTAGAAATAGAATATAATCATATATTCATGTATATGCATGTGCAAAAGCTCCTCTCTCTGTAGAGGAGGTAGCTTGTAAACCCAATGTAGTATTTATAGGCAACAAGTACCTATGCATCAGTGTAAATTTAAATTTCATTTCATTGTATCCACTTGCCTCCTTTTAGTACCACATTCAACATGCTTATTATTTTTGCACTTGAAAGACATTATGAAATTGATAGTGATCATAAAACACCTTAGAAGTAGGACAAACATAACTTAGAGTTGATATATTTATACCCAGGGACATCTGTAAGTTGAAGTTTCCTTCTGTGTGAGTTCACAACCTGTATTACTATGCATGTGAAGTTTGGCTCTAAATAACAGGGCTCATTTCACTGACCGGTGGAATTAGAAATCTCGTGATATCGTTGAAGAAGTGCGGGAATTAGTATCAGAGGTAAATTTCCATACATTTGTGCTCTGCACAAGCCACCTGAGGAGGTGAGGAGGAGTTGAAATCTACCCTGCCTTCTGCCTGGCAAACTGTGTGATCCATCCCAGCAACACTCAGGCCTCAGGAAATGGCACCTGCCTGTTTCTAAGGGACATACTTTCCTATTTCACAGTAGGTGCTAAACATAGCTCTTAGAATATGAGTTCAAGTCTTAGCAAATTAACACTGTGAACTCAGGAAAGCCAATCTTCTGAGAGGCACTTCTTTATCTATAGCTTATGTTACAGGAGTGTGAGAGATGAGATATATATCAAACAAGATATGTTGTGAATTTCCAAATTTGTAAGTGCTATGAGCGTAATGGTGAACAAGGCAAGTCTAGTGACCTCAGGCCTTGTCCACTTGACTATCCCATGGTTCTCTTAGACTCACCCTGTCCCACACTGGAATTAACATCTTCCTTCCCCCACCTTCCTGCATTCTCTATCTCACTGCTGGCATCACATCTACCAGATTACCCAATTCAGAAGCCACAGTCTCATTTATCCTCACATGAATCATCAGGACCCATCACTTTTTCTCCTAAAACTGTCAGTGCTTTGGCACAGTTCCTCATCACTTCTTGCAGAAATGGTAATGATAAAGAGGGTGGTAATGGTGACATTGATTTATGTATGCGACATACATTTATTGAACACCCATTATGTGCCAACCATTGTTTTCAGTCAAAAGATAGTCAACACTATCAGGCATTAGGAAAATGCACATCAAAACCACAATGAGATACAACTATATACTTAGTATTTTGCCTAGACCAACAACCACAACAGCCTGATAATTCTAAGTGCTGACAAGGATATGGAGCAACAGGAATTCTCATATTTTTCTGCTGGGAACTCAAAACAGTGCAGCCACCATGGAAAAGAGTTTGGCAGTTTCTATAACTATATATTTATCATGCAACCCAGCAATCCCATTCATTGGTATTTGCCTGAGTTAAAAGAAAGTAATGTTCTTATAAAACCTGTATGTGAATATTTATAGCAGCTCTTTTCATCATCTCCAAAAAACTGGAAACAACTCAAATGTCCTTCAGCCAAGGAATGAATAAATAAGCTGTGTTACATCCATACTATGGATGTCACAATAAAAAGAAGGAACTATTGATACCTGCAACAATATGGATGAATTTCAAATGCATTATGCTAAGTGAAAGAAGTCAGACTAAAAAGCCTATGACTCTATGATTCCATTTATAGGGCATTCTAAAAAAAGCAAGACTATTGGGACAGGAAGCAGAGAAGCAGTCTTGGGGGAGTAGGGTGAGGGGAGGGGTTGCTACGAAGGGGTGTGGAACATTAAGTCAGGTTTGTCTGGTGGAAGCACTGACCTCTTCTTGCAGTCTTATCACAAATCTCCCAGTTCCTGTTCTCCTCCCACCTGGAACTCCACCTCTTCCAGGGTGCAAGAGTGACCTTTCTGGATATAAATCTGAGCTTAGGACTCTGGTGTTGAAGAATCTTTCAGGGTGTGCTATTACTTTCAGTAACCAGTACTCAGCGGCCACTATTCCAAGTGCAAGGCCCTTCCCAAACTCCTTCTACTGGCCTCTCTGCCTTCCTTTTCCACCTTCCCCCCACAGGCAGTCTTTTAGCTCCGCCTACATACTTGAAGTTTACACTATTTAGCACCTCAGAGACACCCACGTGGTCTTCCCTCTGCTTGCATCTCTCTTCCTGGATATCCTAGTCCAAGTAACTCCTACTCCTCCTTCAAAGCCAGCCAGGACCTCACCTACTCCAAGAAGTCATCTGCTCTTGGCTGCAGGTGCTTCTTTCGCAGTCCCGATCACACTGATGGGTCAGTGATCATGGAGACCACATGCCCAGAAAGAAGATTTCTGAAGACAGGAACCCTGTCTCAACATTTCTACCCCTGGTATGGTTCTGGGCATCCAATAAGTGTGTTTTGAAGAGTAGCTTCAGCTGGGCGTGGTGGTTCATGCCTGTAATCCCAGTACTTGGGAGGCTGAGACAGGAGGATCGCAGGTTCGAGGCCAGCGTCAGCAGTTTAGTAAGACCGTAAGCAACTTAGCAAGATCCTACTTCAAAAATAAAAAATGAAAATATGAGGGTGTAGCTCAGAGGTGGAATGCCCCTGGGTTCAATCCCCAGTACCAAAAACAAACAAATAAACTGAAAACAAATAATTGAGGGGTATTGGATTGCAGCATATTGAGCTCTCCTACTTTTCTGAGGGATCTTCTAGTTCTGGCCCCAGTTGTATTAATTTTGGGTGAAAAAAATGAATGCTTGTAACAAACATAAACATAAAGACAGCCTTTGCTTTTTGGAAAATGAAACGGGTAAAAAAAAAAAAAGAATGCTTCATTTCCTCTGAAGTATGTGGTATGAACCTAAATGAGTAACAGGTGGGGTGGTTTGCCTGGGAAGTAATTAAGGGAGGTGGTCAGTCATCTGTGTCTTGACATGGGCCAGCTGGCGTCCATGAGGACTGTTTTTGTGGTTAACAAGGAGGAGGTCCGTAGCACTGGGAAGCCCAATTTCAGCAGCAGTAATAACTATTAGGTGGACTTTGGCTCTGCTAGTGTGTAGTAGGTCTGGAGGGACACACCAGTGATTCTACGCTGTTCGTTGTAATTCCCTTAACTGCCCTTGGCTGACCTAGTTATTAAGAAATCTTAATTCCCCAGTCTTGTTAGCGAAACAATCATTCTTGCTTCACATGTAAACATATATATGTGCTTTCATCTTTGTCTCTCGTGGTCCTCAGTTTTATTTAACTAGAGTGGATCTTTAAACTTGGAGGGCATTTTGATATGCTCAGAGTCAACATCCATTACTAATATTACAAGATACAATCTCTGAGCACATCTCTGGGAGGCAGGGAGAGCTGTGAAGTATCTGAGGGAGGCTGGAGGGCAGGGGTCTCAGTTCTGAGATCTCCTGCATGTAGGGGGCTGTGTGCCCTGCTCGGGCTGGGTGATCCTGCGGAAGCTGCATCCTCTGAACATCTATGGAGCTCCTGAGTTGAGCTCTCCTGACTGCCATGTTGAAAATGTCAGCCCCAGATGGTCTGGTGGTTACATTTTCTCAAAACAGTTGGGAGCCTCTGCCAACTTCTCTAAGGAATGGAAAAGATAATTTTTTAAAATGCTGATTAACAGAGCAAAATGTACTTGAGCTGGTAACAGATTTTTTTCCTCCTCCCTCCATCCTCTTGCTGCAAACAACCTATGATGATTCAAAACTTGGGGAAAGAAGCTGATGGCTTCACTGAGCGATGATGCCTTGGAGGGAAGTGAGAAAACAGTGGTCAGACAGGGAGAAGCATGGGTGGTAGAGAACCAGAAGCTTCTCTCCTTGATTCCCCTGAGCACCAGGAGGCTCCCAGGGTGTCAGCACCTTGCTTGCTGGTCCACGATTCTGACGCCTGTCCTGTGGCTCAACACCCTACAATTCTGCCAGAACCCTGTTTACCCATCAAGGGTGTGATAAGGTGGGAGATACATGACTCACATACCTTTGGTCTTTTTGTTCCTGGTATCCATCCTCCTTTTAGTGTCTGGAAACGCCTGAGGGAGTCTGTATCAACTTTCCAGTTTATCCTGATGTAAGGCAGCTAGTCAGTCTGTGTTTTTTGAGGAGATCAAGAACTTGGACACTGAGTGGGTAATCCTATTAGCTTTCTGTCGCTGTGACAAACTAACTGAGAGAATCACTTACAAGGAGAAAAGATTTATTTTGGCTCATGGATTCAATGATTTCAGTCCAGGATGTCTTGGACCATTGATTTGGGGCTGTGGCAAGGCAGAACATCATGGAGGTCAGTGTGAGGCAGACCAAAGCTGCTCGATTCCTGGTGGCCAGGAAGCAAAGAGAGGGACAGGAAGGGACTGATGTTCCAATATCCCCTTCAAGGACATACCCCCAGTGACCTCACTTTCTTCCACTAGGCTCCAACTTCTAAAGGTTGTACCACAGGCTGGGGACCCATGAGCCTTTGACACATGGGCTTTCGGGAACATTTAAGATCCAAACCAAAAAAATTATTGCCTACAGGTCATTTTCTTTGATCATAACTGGACACTTATATTTCTGATGGTTCTTGATGTATAGTTTCAGCCCCTGTTCTGAGATCTGTAGAACTTTATTATCTACTGTTTCTGACTCTCTATAGATTTCTATATGTCTATAATGGTTCCAGAAAGGAGAACTTAAGAGCCTTTAACCTGGAACAAACTGTCTAACTTTAATTTAATGAGGAACATCATAATTGAGTCAAAAGCAAGAGAATGGGTGTGGGAGTAGAGCAGAGAGACTACTCAAACTCCTCCTGGATCTTCCTTTTCATAGAAAAGAAACATGGCCATGTTTGGATATGGGACCTTGCAAGATGCTTAATGGAAACCAATGGAAGTTAGTGTTTCTCCTCCTGAGACCTGAATTTATCTCTCAGAGCCAGAAGTGCTCATCGTCAACTATGGAGGCTCTGCACATCTCTGGTCCTCTCCCCACATGATGACAGGGTACTGTGTGCCAGGCTTCTGCCTGGTGGAGCGTTCACCAACACATCTTCTATTCTCAATGACCCTTGAGGGTCTATGGCCCAGGCACTCACTCATTTTGAGGGGGGGATCTTGTCTTTTTGCCCTACCTGTTGGTGCTGTGTAAGAAGGCAGTCTTCTGTGGTATTCTCCAATGGTCTCTCACACTGAGGGTCCAGAGGTCTTCCTCTTCTTTATTCTGAAGTCCCCAGTCCCTTGAAGAAGAGCAAGCTGTTTTATTCGTATGTAGTTTTTCTCTCTCTAGCCTTACTCGCAAGTGTCCCCTCCTACTCAGCTGCAACTTTTCCTTTCTACGTGGTCAGGTGACCTGTCTATAGTGCTCCTGGTACCCACAGAGCCATTGTTGGCCCGTTGATTTGTGATCTGCCAACAGTTGTTCACAGAATGTATGTGATAACCTCAGGAATTCTGTGATGATTGAGTAGCTAGGTTAGTTTTTCCCAAATATCCACTCTGACCTGCAAGTTCTAGGGGTGGCT
Source organism: Glis glis (assembly GCA_004027185.1). Classification (NCBI taxonomy): domain Eukaryota; kingdom Metazoa; phylum Chordata; class Mammalia; order Rodentia; family Gliridae; genus Glis; species Glis glis. Next base: position 97,269 of record PVJS01000370.1, read on the forward strand.
GAAGTTGTGTGACCATCTTCAGGGCACTGCGTTAGTGAGCGAAGATGGGAGTGAACTCAATGGGACATTCAGGACCCTGATGTATTTTCATCCCAAGACCTCCTTAGTAATCTTTCAGCTTTTAACTTCAACTCTCAGTTTACCCTATACTAATTAGCATTTTTGCATGTTCCTTCCTTAAGCCTTCCTTCTATACTATGGCTGTAACTAACATATGTATTTGCAAAAAAAGCATATTTACAGGTACATCCCTTCAGACTTTAAAACTGCAGACTCTCAAACAGTACTTTTTTATCTTCTCACTGAAGATATGTCTAGCACATTTTGTTTAAGGAACATGAATCAAAAGCAGGTAGATCTTTGCCTTTAAGAAACTTTCAAACACCCAGCCATTGCACTCCTAGGTATATACCCAAGAGAATTGAGAACATATGTTCAAACAAATACTTGTACAGGAAAGTTCATAGCAACATATTCATAATAACCCTGAACTGGAAACAACCCTAATTTCTATCAGTCGATAAATAGATAAAGTTAGCATATCCATACAATGAAATATTATTTTTTTATAAAAATAAACGCTGTGCTGATACATACTGCAAAATAGATGGACTTTGAAAACATTAGACTAAATGAAAGAAGCCAGACACAAAGAAATGAATACATGATTCCATTTATGTAAAATGTCCAGAACATGCAAGTCTTTAGCGACAGAAAACATATTAATGATTGGCCAAGGCTGGGGAAGGGAGAGATTGGGGATAAATAGGAAGTGACTTAATGAGCATGGGGTGTCTTTCTGGGGTGATGAATGCATATTTTGTGTGTTTGTGTGTGTGTGCGTGTGTGTGTGTGTGTGTGTGTGTGTGTGTGTGTGTCTGTGCGTGGTGCTGGGGGAATTGAATCCAGGGGCATTCTACCTCTGACCTATACCCGCAGCCCTATTTTACTTTTTATTTGGAAACAGTGTCTCACTAAGTTGCTGAGAGCCTTGCTAAGTTTCTGAGGCTGGCCACGAACCTGTGATCCTCCTCTCTCAGCCTCCCAAGTACTGGGATTACAGGCGTGCGCCACCACGCCTGGCTTGAACGTATCTTAAAATTGATTGCAGTGATGGTTGAGCTATCCTGTGAACACCCTACAGATTACTGAATTGTCTACTATAAGTGGGAGAATTGTATGGCATGTAGGTTGTATCTCAATTTAGAAAAAAAAAAGAGAGAAAGAGAAAAATGTTCAAACAGAAGTCAGCACAAACTTTTTCTACCTAAAGTCCAAGATAAAATCTGCAGGGTTAATTTCTCTCTGCAGCCCCCTCACAAGGCTCCTGTGTCTCCAGAGGACATAGCAAGTTGGCCAAGGGGAAGCTCTTCCCACCCCAGTAGTGCTTTAGAGCAAGCACGGGTGTCAGGGCTTAGCCAGAAACAAATTGGAAGCCCTGGGTTTGGAGCAAACCTATCTCATGACATTTACCACTTCTTATATAACAAGCAGAGAGATTTTTATCTTCAGGTTTCACTGTGCAAAAATAGCATTAATGCTGCAATATTCTATCCTCTGGGTTGCCTGCACTCTATTTCTTTGATGAGCTGGGAAGAGAGATGAAGACGGCATATTGGGGAGATGTGGAGGAGGTGGAATAGTGCTCGCCAGAAACCCGGGAATTATCTCTGATACCTCCCCAAGTCAAATCAATTGCCAAGTTCTGTGACCTAACACCTGAATACCTCCACTTCTCTTCAGCTGTACTACTGCTGCTGGAGAATAAGCTGCTGGCTTCATCCTTGATCATCCGGAACATCTTCATCATCACTTTTTTGCTGAATGACCATAATAACCTCCTGAACTGGTCCTCCTGTATCATCCAGTTATACCCCCACCATTGCTACCTCCTCCAAATCTATTCCAAACTGCAGTCAGAGAAGACATTTAAAAATGTGACTCTGAGTGGTGCATGCCTGTAATCCCAGTACATGGGAGGCTGAGACAAAAGGATCGCAGGTTGGAGGCCAGCCTCAGCAATGTAGAGAGCCCCTTAGCAACTCAATGAGACCATGTTTCAAAATCCAAAATAAAATAGGGCTGGGGGTATAGCTCAGAGGTAGAATGCCCCTGAGTTCAATGCCCAGTATGATACACACACACACACACACACACACACACACACACACACACACACTTGACTCTGGCCTTGATGTTCTCCTTTTGAAGACATAGCCTTCCTCCCAAGTTCTTCCAGATAAAGTCTGAAATCTCCCTGCTTAGAACCCACCCGTCTTTGCAGCTCCCTCCTCTGGAGGCACAGTGGTCTCTTCCAGATGCTTGGACTCACTCACAGAGCTCCTTGCAGGTTCAAGACTTTTACACATGAAAAGTCCTGCCATATTCCTCTCCCTACTCCTCCTGCTGATGAACTTTGACTTGTTCTTCCCATTCAATTTGGATGTCATTTTTCCCCCACAAAGCCTGTGTTCCCCTCACCCCACCTTCCATTGTCTGTTCCCCTACCCCCAGGACTTCCTTTCATGGCTTTGGAGTCCTCGTCCAAGTTGTAATTAATTATTCATAGGATTATTCATTTAATGTCTGTCTCCCTAACTAGACAGCACGCTTCTAGAGGAGTGGGATTGTATTAGGCTTATTCCCCAATGTACTCCCAAGTGCCTGACCCAGGCTAGGTTGACTCGTTTATGCTCAGTCACCATTAGAAACAGAAGGCAAGGCAGAAATCTCAGCAGAAGGCAGGCAGGCCAGAAGGAGAGTGAACGGGAAAGCCCAGCAGGATGCAGGATCCGTTGAGCAGCAACTCTGCTGAGTGAGGGTCTCCTTGTCATGGCAGCTTGCTGAGCCAAGGCTGACCATGCTGAGCCGGTTCATCCAGGAAGAAGACAGAGGAGCTGGTAGGTGGAGACTCTGGGGCAGGAGGGTGAGGGGAAGACCTGTGAAGGCCATGCCCAATATAACCTGGCTGTGTGAGGAGAGGGACACTGGAAGGGGAGTCACAGGGACTGGGGGAAGGGGCTTCAGGTGGCCCTGTCACTGGGAAGATGTCCTCTGAACGTAGTGAGATTGGAAGAATCTCATCACCTCCAGGAGGAAGCTGCCCTTGGCAGCTTCTCTTCCCTAAAAAGCACCATCTGACCTTCCTTTCCGACGTCTGCGCTGGGGCCATCCTTGGTGACAGGCTGGCCTTCTCAAGATCGTGGATTTGTTTTAGCGCCACCTCTGCTGTGGGAGAGAGTCAGGGTTTTCATCCAAAGAAAGGCCTTCCTTCCTTCCTTCCTTCCTTCCTTCCTTCCTTCCTTCCCTTCCTCCCTCCCTCCCTCCCTCCCTTCCTTCCTCTCTCTCTTTTTTTTTGTACTAATGGTTGAACCCAGGGGCATTTTACCTCTGAGCTACACCCCCAGCCCTATCTTATTTTTTATTTTGAAACAGTATCTTGTTAAGTTGCTGAGACTGGCTTCAAATCTGCAATCCTCCTGTCTCAGCCTCCCAAGTACTGGGATTACAGGCATGTGCTGCCATGCCCAATTTGGTCATTTTCCTGTCTTTTACTTTCTTTTCTTTTTTCCTTTTTGGAAACAGAGTCTTGCTAAGTTGTCCAGGCTGGCCTTGAGCTTGAAATCCCCCTGCCTCAACCTCGTGAGTAGCTGGGATCACAGATGTGTACTACCGTTCCTGGCTTAGAAACATCAATTTCTAGACTTCCTGCCTCCAGACCACATTGACGTGCATCTGCCATGCCTTCCCCATCCTCTGGGATAAAACCAGGGGTCTGCCCAGAGGCAATCAGTGTTACACAGCTTGGGCCAGATGGACACATAAAATTCTAGTATTGTCACTCACTAATTTATGACCTTGGGCAAGTCCTTTGATCTTCCAGGACTTGGTTCCTCATTTGCATATTGGGCACAGGAATAATACCTACCCCATAAGGTTATGGTAAAAATACAATGCAATATTCTATGTACTTGGAAGGAAAATTCAGTAAATATTAGAAATTTGTCCTAGCACCCCACTACCCTTCCTGCAAAGCCTTGCCTTATTAATAATGTATGAACAGACATTCTTACAGCTCTACTTTAAGCCAATTTTCTCCTGTTGTGCTTCAGGTGAGTGTAGGGAACAGATGGTCACCATCCTCCTGATGGTGCCTTTGGGGACAGATGTTAACGAGGTCAAGGACTTGTAGTTTGTCACTGTACAGATCAGTGGGCCTTTCCCTTAAGCCTCAGGTTGTCTTACTCACTCGAGCCAGTTTTTGGCAGATAAGGAAGATTTCGGTAAAGAAATGTGAACTTGGATCAAGAATCTCAGTATTACCACTTACTAGTGCTGGAACCTTGGGCAAACCACTTAATTTCTCTGAATCTTACTTTTCTCATTTATAAAATCAACATCTTAGTACCAACCCTTTCCTCTCTGATTGTCTTGCAGATTAAACAAAATAACATGTATATAAAGGCTTAGAACAGAGCCTAATATATAACACTGGTGTTAAGCAGGTGGTCAATTTTATGTGTCACTTTTACTGGGTTAAAGGATGCTGGATAGCTGGTAAAAGCAGTATTTAAGGATGCGTCTGTCAGGGTGCTTCCGGAAGAGAGTAACATTTGAATCAGCAGAATGAGTAAAGACCTGCCCTCACCAACCTGGGTGGGCCTTATCCAATTCATTGAGGGCCAAATAGAAGCAAAAGGAGGAGGAAGGGTGAATTCCCAGTCCCTTCTGGAATTGGGACATCCATCTTCTCTTGCCTTAACCTAGGAAAACTCCAGTTTCTTTAGTTTCCTGGACTAACTCCAATGCCCCACTCCCCAGGATACCCCACTTGCCTGACTCTCAGGCCTTCAGACTCAGATTGAATCACACTACCAGATTTCCTGGTTCTCCAGCCTGATGACAGCATGCTGAGGGATTTCTAGACTTGCATAATTGTGTGAGCCAATTCCCATAATAAATCATCTATCTATCTATCTATCTATCATCTATCTATCTTCTATCTATCTATCATCTATCTATCTATATCATCTATCTATCTATATCATCTATCTATATCTATCTATCATCTATCTATATCTATCTATCATCTATCTATCTATCTATCTATCTATCATCTATCATGTATCTAATCTTTCTACCTACCTAGGTCCTATTGGTTCTGTTTATCTGGAGAACCCTGACAAATGCAAGTAGTTTCTTAAATTTGAATCTGACTGTAATTGATCAATATAAATCTTTCTCCAAATTAGGAAAACACATTTCAAGCCATGTAATCTACTGACTTAGTATTCAGAAATGCTGCTCCATACGATGACAAGGAACCTTTGATTCCATTTATGTAACTGTTTCTAATCCTCCCTCAATTCCTTTCATATTTTGTAGAGGTCCTCTTTCCTTATCAAGATATAATCATTTCGGTCTATTTCAGGTGTATGCTATCCCTCTAAAATTGTGTCTGTTCTTAGTTACCTGTTCTCTCCATATTACTGTGCTAATGATCTTCTAAAATGCATATCTGAGTATGCCCCCTTTAGTTTATAATTTTTTATTGGCTCCCTGTCACTTTTAGGATAAAGACTCCTGTAGTCCCATTTTAGGACTTATATCCAGATTATATAAAGAACTCTCAAAACTCAATAATAAGAAAACAAAGAATAGAAAAATAGGCACAAGATAGAACAGATATATTTCCAAAGAAGATAATATAGATAAATTAACACATGAAGAGATGGTCAATGTTGTCAGTTAATAGGAAAATGAAAATTAATACCACAATGAGATATAGCCACTCATTTATTAGAGTGACTAAAGTGAAAAAGATTGATCATATCAAATGTTGACAAAGAGGTAGAACAACTGGAACTTTGAAACATTGCTGCTGGAAATATAAAGTGGTACAACCACTTTGAAAAATAGCTTGTTAGTTTCTTAAGAAAAAAACTATTTCAATCACATGATCCCACCATGCCACTTGTAGGCATTTACTGAAGAGAAATGAAAGCACATATTTACACAAAGACTTATATATGGATACTCACATACAACATTGTAGTAGTAAAAAACTGGAAGCAACATCAAATGTCCATCTTCCAGCAAGTGAATAAACAAACTCTGTTAGATTCACACAATAGAATATGACTAGTGATAAAAAAGAATTCACTATTGATACATGCACCAACATAGGAATCTCAAAATAATTATACTGATGAATGCAGGCAGACAAAAAAGAATATAAATTATATTATTACATTTATATAACATAGTAGAAATGTCAAATAATGTATAGTGATAGAAAGCAGGCCATAGTTTGCTTGGGACAGAAGGGAGGCAGTGAAGGAGAGATTACAAAGAGGTACAAGGAAACTTTGAGTTAATGAATGTGTTCCTTATCCTGATCGTGGTGATGGTTTCGTGCGTATTTAGATATGTCAAAACATCAAATTACACATGTTAAGTATGTTATGTGTATCGAATGTCAAGTATACCATAATAAATCAATTAAAAATTTTAAACCCCAAGAAAAGAAAAAAGAAAAGCTTGGCTTTAGTGTTGCCCCGTGGAGGGCCCTTTCCTGCCTACTCCACTGGACACCATCTGTATCCTTGCTAGATAGTAAGAGACTCAGGGACAGGGGCTGAGAGTCCAATACAAATAATCACTAGTCTTCCTTGAAATGATAAGTTAAGAAGATCTTTTTAAAAATCTGGAACCCAGCCGGGCGTGGTGGCGCACGCTTGTAATCCCAGTACTTTGGGAGGCGGAAACCGGAAGATCCGGGTTCGCGGCCAGCCTCAGCTCTCTCTCTCTCTCTCTCTCTCTCTCTCTCTCTCTCTCCTTAGTGAGGCCCTCCGCAACTTTGTGAGACCCGGTTTCAAAATAAAGTATAAAAAATAGGGCCAGGGGCGTAGCGCGGAGGTAGAACGCCCCTGGGTTCAATCCCTGGTACCGCAAAAAAAAAAAATCTGGAACCCATATCTCCTTCCCCCTCCTCCTCCTCCTCCTCCTCCTCCTCCTCCTTTTTTATTTTTATTTATTTATTTATTATGTACTGGAGGCTGAACCCAAGGGCATTCTATCTCTGAGCTACACCCCCAGCCCTATTTTACTTTTTATTTTGAAACAGGGTCTCACTGAGTTGCTAAGGTCTTGCTAAGTTGCTGAGGCTATCCTTGAATCTGCAATTCTCTTATCTCAGCCTCCCAAGTACTGGAATTACAGGTGTGCACCACCACTCCCAGCTTGGAGCCCATATCTCTTAAGCAAAATCCACTTTGTCAGTGAAATTATTTCAAATTGTAAAAGTTATAAAAAAAACATATATGTGTTTAAGGAATTGAGAAAATTACAGCTACCAACACAAAAGAGGCTCTTTGGCTTCTGAAGGACAATAAATTCATGTTGGAAAAAAAAGTGCAGCTTTGCAGGTAGGCGTGGCTCTGGAGACAATGTCCAGGGCTGGAGGTCGTTGGAGATATTTTATTCACCAAAGCGGCACACTCTGGCCAAGTGGCACCTTTACAATGATCCATGGAGGGATTTTTCATTTTGGGAAGCAGGTTTATTAATAAAATTATTACAAGTATTAATACCTGGAATGTTATTTTCTTGCTAATGATGCCTTAATGGGTTGCACTGGGATAATATAACTACTCCAAGTGCATAACTTACCCAAGCTGCCTTCCTCCTGGATGACTTACAGGCTTCAGCCCTCATTAGTTCCATGGATGCACAGGCTGCTATTTGGAGCCACAGAAAGAATCTTGTGCAAGTTTGGGAGAGACCCAAGTTTAATGTTTTAAATGACTGGAGTAAAGCAGTCATTGCTTTTGCAGGAGCCCAATATACCTGTTTCTTCAGACACTGGGTAAACAATAGTACCCCCAAGCAAAGGGATGTAAGCTTGATATCTTTCAATGTGGGAACTGGCGTTGGCTTGCAGCTATACAGGCAGTAGACTTGCTTTCTTTCTTTTTTTTATTTTTCATATGTTTTTATTGGTGCATTGTAGTCTCACATCACAATGAATATCAGTTTGGTGTTAACATACATGCAACCTAGGGAGTAGTGGGAACACAAAAGTAGACTTGCTTTCAAAGAGTCCTCTCCTCATAGGCCACTCATTCCACCCGACAGAGGAGAATATAAACATATCGTGAAATCTTATCTGAACATTATAGCATGTAGTGCCTAAGTGCCCAGACTAGTCACAAAAGCTCAGACAACTTTATTCCTGGTTATTGCAGGCAGGAAATTCAGTACCACACTCTGCACCGTGGAGTGAGGATGCACACACACTACTGTGTGCCTCAAAGGATGTCACCCCAAAAATCATTCTGCAGAGTCAAGGTCATGGAATGGTCATTTTGTGCAAAGGCTATCCTTGGTATCATGAGATGGTCTTGAGGAAAGACAACACCATGTGCATATTTTTTTTCCTGAAGATGTTTTGATGTTATTACCCTGATCATTGTCGGGGTCCTGTGGTGTTTTGTGGGAAATCAATGGAATGAAGATAATGAGGCAGAAGGTCACCTAGTGCTGATGTTTGAATATGGTTTGTCCCCCTGAACTCATGAAGGATTTTATTCCCCAAAGTCATATATTTATGGTATTAAGAGGATGGAAACTTAATCTAACTATGGCATTTAGAGGTGGGGCCTTCAGAAAGTGATTGGAATTAATCAAGGCCATTAGGGTGGAGCCCTATGAATGAATTCTGGTGGCTTTATAAGGACAGGGAAAGAGACCAGAATAGACACACAGAGACAGACACACGTGCTCCCAGTCTTTTGCCATGTAACCCTGGGTCACCTTAGGATTCTGTTAGCAAAAGGCCATCACCAGATTAGGCATACACCTTTGCACCTCCAGAACTGTGAGCCAAAATAAACCTATAGATGTCCATCAACAGAAGAATGGATAACAGAAATTTGATATATATACACAATGAAATTTTACTCAACCATAAAGAAGAACAAAATTACGTTATTTGCAAGAAAATGGATGGAACTAGAGAATATTATGCTAAGTGAGATGAGCCAGTCTCAGAAAGTCAAGGGTCATATATTTTCTCTCATATGTGGAAGCTAGAGAGAAAATAGGAAACAAAAGAGACTTCACATAAATGAGGAGAGAGAACAGAATAGTAGAAGGGAACCGAAGGAGGGAGGTAGAGAGGTGAAAAAGGGGAGTTGAGGAAGGAAACAGTTCAAATAATGCTGTGTCCATATATGAAGATGTTTCTACCAATCTCACTAATGTGTACCGGAAGGGGTGGGTAGTGGGGTGGGATCTGGAGGGAAATATACCAAGTGCTATGTGCATGTATGTTCAGATCAGTTTGAACCTATGATGTATAATTACAGTGTACCAATAAAGTACATAAAATCAACCTATGTTTCTTATAAAGTAGTGTGCCACAGACATTTCACTATAGTAATGAAAAACCTACTAATACAAGTATTTGGTAGATTGAGATCAATGTCTGTATCTTCTTCCTCTGCATATGCTCATACATGTAAAACCTGTTCCTTAGAATTTTGGAACAATATATTTTTTTTACTAATGATCTTAGCAAACATGCCAGAGAGTCAAGTGTACAACTTTTCAGTCTCCTGTGTAGAAGATAGCTTTTTTGAGATAGTGAGAAGAGGAACAGGAAAAAGGTAGATGTGGCAGATAGTGCCTAGGCATGGAAATATTAGACAACTAGAAGCATGGATTATGGATCTTTAATTTTTCAGCACAGAACAGTATAAAATGCAAGGGCAGTGGTATCAGTGTTTTCTGGGTCTAATTGAGACTTAACTATACAGTAGCTGTGTACCCATAGGCAAGTTATTAACTTTGATTTCTATATCCATATAATAAAGATATGGATATAGAGATACCCATAAACCTTGTTGTCAATATTTAATCAGATTACACCTGAAAACACTTGGGTGGGAATTGGCACATGGTAGGTATCAAATAGATTTCAGTGTCCTTCCCACCTCACGATACCTTTTCTGCTTGACCATCCTGAAAGTGTCTTTTGTGCTTCCCCATCTTCTTTCACCTCAGCAGCAGAAACTTGGGGGTTCCTGATACAATCTGCCCTCTTGCTACTTTGCACAGTAGGTTACACATATTTTGGTGTGGGACGGGGATATAACTAGAAACCCAGACTCTCCATTTTCATGGTTCCACCAAAAAGACATGACCTCTTCCTCATATTACATCCCTCTGGACACCAGAGGATGAGAAGAGCAGAAGCACCACAAGGAAATCCATTTTACCCCATTTTAATTAAAACATTACAAGTGGAGATGTGGAGGTCTGAATTTTCTCTCCTCCCCCAGTCTTTGGGGCCCTTTTTTGCTCACTGTTACCCAGTGAATATGTACAGCACAATTGGCCACATCTTTCATCCCTTGGAATTTCCATCTCAGCGGTGAACAAGCCACTCAGCATAATGGGGAGAGAAGTGAAGGAAGCATGGATGGACCTAGTTCAGAAGTTTTCAGATATCATTTTTATCAAACTCTCATCTAGTGTCAGAATTGGGGCTGCATGCATGAGGAAACAGAAAGAAATGGTACATGGTTCCTGGCCAGAGGGAGGTTGGGTTCGTGGAGGTGACTGGTGAGTATAGCATGACTATGGTGTGGTGTGACAAGATGGTGAAGACAGACTCCACCTTAGCCCCCAGATGGAGGTGTCGGACAATCAGAGCAGGTGGCCCTTGAGCTTAGTCTGAGGATAAGAGGAGCTTATCCTCAGGTGAAAGGGTTGCTTAGATAAAATGTAATAGCTATACAACCTTGGGAAAGTCACTTATTTACTTGGGACTGCAATCACCTCAAGTAACATATTAGAGGGTTGCCTTAGCCTCTCTAGGGTTCAGTTCTGGTTGGGACATAGAATGTCCCTTGGAAAAGATCATGTATTGACAATGCAAAAATGTTCAGTGGTGAAATAACTGAATTGTGAGGGTTCTAATCTAATCATTGAATAAGTCCATTGATAGATTAATAATTCAAATGGATTTATTAGGTGGTAACATAGGCAGGCAGGGCATGACTGGATGAGGTGGGGATTATATATGTCCTTGGGCCCTTGCCTCTTCCTCTCTCTCCTGGGCTCTATGATGTGAGAGCTGTGTCCCTCCATGCACCGTACCACCGCTACCATCATTTATGCTTTGGAGCCAGCCCTATGGACTGAAATCATGAGCCCCAATAAATTTTTCCTCTTCTAAGTTATTTTTGTTGGGTATTTTGGTTATAGAAACAGGAAAACTGAAAAAAATAAAAACAGGTTTCTTGGGTCTAATACCTTTTGATTCATTGTTTGATTTGAAAAGTATTTTCTCTTTCTCCAACTTGAGCATCACCAAGGATCGAGCTATGATTCCATACTGGTCTTTATCCCCAGCTCTCAGGGCCCTGAATCAAATCTCAGTGAGTTAGGGCAGCTAGTGTTCTCCATTGTGTAGATTCCTGGATCTCATAATTTTGAAGATTCAACCCATGTATAGGGAGGTTAATAATGAAGGGCTGTCCATGTACCTTGTAGCTCAATTGTAAGACAGACAGACAAGAAAAAAGCAGGTCTCTGAGGAGGGTTTGGGAAAATGGCAGGTTAGAGGTTTGAGTAAATAAAAGGAGAAGACAGTATCTGAATAGGATTGGCCCAGTGGGACCTTCTCCCAGAAATCCCTGCTCCAGGGCTTTTAGATAAAATATCTAACTGCCTTTTAGCAGCAGCTTTTCCTCTAGAAACAAAAAAGTCATGTTTTACATCTCATTGCAAGCACCCAGCTGCTGATAAACCTGTCAGGCACAATTGTGTCCCTGTGCAGATAGGCTGTCAGCCTCCTGTCAGCTGGGGTTTCAACTTTCAGGATTGCTCCCTTGTCTGAGCAATTGGGATTAGAGGAAAGGGGACTTTGTTTCTTGCTCTCTTCCTTAGTGGTACCAGGAGTTGGAACCTGCCACCAAAGTGATACAGTAATGGTAGTCAGGGATCTAGAGCTGAGTAAGTGAGTGAGGGAAACCAGGAGGCTAGGATGAACCACCCAGAGGCTGGCCCACATTGTGGTGAAGGACTGGGCTTAGAGCTAGGAAGTCTAGAATATTGCTATCCATACTCTACCACTCACAAGGTATACCTTGCACATATTACTTACCTTACTGAGCCTTGATTTTTTTCTTGTTTATAAAGTGGAGACTGTAATCCAACACTGGGCTCTTTGAAGGATGAAATTAAATAGTAAGTGTATAGTACAGTGTCTAACTGAATATTGATAAACCACCAATGTTAAGTCATCATTACTGTCATCATCATCATCACCATCATCATCTTTAATATACTAGGAAGTTATACTATGGGCTGAGGAAGTAGGGATAAAATGAAGGCCAGGGAAGAAGACCTCACCCAGATCATCAGTCCTATCAGGGTATCCTGACTTAAGGCAGGTAAAATGGAAAAATGCCTGAGAAGTCCTTCTGCTGCTAGAATTTAGCAGCATCACATTGTGTCATCTTTGGAGAGGTAACAAGATACCAAGGAAGCAGTGGAGTTTCTCCAAAACTGTTGGATGCCAACATCCGATGTCTCCATTCAGAATAGGAACCACCCCCAGCACCCATCATTATTTGTGTAGCTTACAGAATTAACTAACTTCCTCTTGATCTCATTTCTTTTCAGAGTTGGGGCCCAGTTGTAGAGTGTTTTTTTTTCTTCTTCAAGATTATTATTCTCTTTTTCTTCTTCCATCTTGTTTCTTTTCTCTGATTTCTTCCTCTGCAATTCTTTATCCTTTCCTTGAATAACACTTTATATGATCAATAGGAATTTGGATATTCCTGGTCTCTGGAATTCCAAGTTACAACCAAGGAGATGCTTGGGTCCTGGTGGAATATCCCTGATGCTTGAAACTGGAACGACCAAATTTGCTCCCATGGCCCACGGATAGTTCAGATCACAATGGGTCAGTCTTAGAAGGATGTTATTGGCTTCTGTGGTCTCTGTGTTACTTTAACCTAGGGAGGAAAATGATTTCTCTATGTTAGACAAAACTACTTATAGATGGGTCATTCCTCAATCAAAATAAAGAAGAAAGTCATACTTTTGGGGGTTAGGGTAATTGGAAATATTTGCCCACTCACATCCAGGAGATATCTCAGTTTATCTCCCACTTCCTTTTTCTTTTACCTTTACCTGTTTGTGACAAAAACTGTTGATACTCTCCAATATTCATGAAATTCTCTTGACTTTTCAAATTCTCTTGACTCTTCAGACTCTTTTTTGATTTTGTTAGTGCTAGCCAGTGGGATGTTGAAGGACATGAGCAACCATTTTCATGCTTGGTCCCTAAACAATGAACATGGTCCTTGTATTAGTCCTTTTTGTGTTGCCATAACAGAACACCTGACACTAGATATTTTATCGAGAAATGAGGTTTATTTAGCTCACAGTTTTAGAGGCTGAAAGTTCAAGACTGGATGGCCTCATCTTATGAGCCCCTGATGATCCCCTCCCCTGGCTGTATCACGACATGGAGGAAAATTGGAAAGGGAAATGGCTGTGTGCAAATAGGATCAATTATATGGGTGGCTTTGCTTTTTGAAATCCTGCTCTGATAAGATGGACATTAATCCCTTCCAGAAGTGGTGCCTCAATGAGCTAACCTCCATCCATTAGGCCCCAACCCGCTAAAGCTTCACCACTCCAACACTGCCACACTGGGGACAAAGCTTCCAGCATATGAACAGTTGGGGGACAAATCATACTTGAACCATAGCAGTCTTTTAGTCACTCTTTCATTTCTCTTTTTCCCTTAGGAAATAACTCAGCCATAATGTATATACATATACATATACATATACATATACATATACATATACATATACATAGAAGACTATACATTGAACACCCAACTGGACATGAGCAAATCACTGAGATTTGGGGTTCCTTGTTATAGCAGCTAGCACTACTTACATGGATATATATTCTATTGCTTCTCTCCAGAATAATGAGCTGAATTGCCATTGAAATAGTATTAATGTAGACATTTCCTTTTCTCTCTCTATCATGAAACCTTTATGAGGGGAGAATCCTCTTTATTGTTTACCTCTTTAGTCCCAACATTAAATATGGTCAGTGGCAGATAGTCTATGTTCTACAAATATTGGTCAAGTAAAGAGTGAGTCCAGCAACCTCCCTTTTCTAGCTAGAGAGCTGGTTCTTTCTCTAAAGTGCTCATGGGCTGTGGCTGCTATTCAGGTTGCATGCCCTAGGATTACCCTTTATTTCCTTTGCTGCCACCTGCAAGCTTGCCCACATCCTTTTGGGCTAAAAGTAGGTGTGACAGCTCTTGTGAAATCCTGTTCAGCAGGGTCTCCACCCTCCTGTTCCACAATCTCACTCTAGACTTGAGGAGATCAAAGCTGGGAAAAGCTTTGCATAAAAGCCTCTCATCGCTACACTCTTGGCTGAGTGAGCTGCTCACAGAACTGCTGCCCAAACTCTGAATTCATAACTGCGTGACGGTGGGATGGATAAGAAAGGGAAGAGGGTGGCCAGCACAGTCAGCTCACTCCTGCCGTGTGCTTTCCCTCTTTCTACCCCTGAAAGTTACTAACCCTAAAAAGAAAAGGAACGGGGATGTGAGAAGATCCCACCTGATGTCAATCCTGATCAGATCAATGCCTATTTCTCCAGGTAGAAGTCAGTGGGAACTCAGTCTCCTGTGTTTTTTTTTTTTTTTTTTCTGTAGAAGAGCAGTTCTTCTCTACCTGGGATGTGTACTCCAGTCCTGAGAGAGCTCTATAAAAGTGCAGATTCCTAGATCTCATCTAGGTATACTTAACCAGCATTTCTGGGGATAGGGCCTAGAAGAAAATTCTGTTTTTGAAGGCTCTGTAGGTTCAGATCACACTCCTAGTTATTAAGGATCTTTTCATTGAATTATTGCTAAGTGTCAGGGTCTCCTCTCCCAACCCCTTTTACCTTCCTGCTAGTGACCTTTTAAATATTTACAATCACCTTCCAATCTTGGTACAATTATGACTCAGTTTATTACCAGTGGAATAGATTTGAGCAGATATTTCACCTAAGATTTGAATGCCTCCTTTTTAACTATGTCCTCTAATATAGTGAAAAAACACATGGGGTTTGAACCCAGAAAACCCAAATTCCACTTCTGGTTAGGATATTTCCTGCATCATTTTGCAGCTCACGTTTCACCTGAAATGAATGTGCATGTGGACAGTGCTTGAGGGCTGTGGGGTGTTGTACAAATGTTGTCATTGTCACTCTGTGGTTTGAATGGGTGGGGTGTGCACTTCCAGGCAGAACCTGTCCGTGAAGGATTTGGGTTCTGGTGGGTACCTCACATTTGATTCCCACGCACCAGGATGTTCCTTCCATTCCTGGTCCATGAGTTTGTTCCACTGGGGAAGCAACTCTGCAAATCTCAGGATTCTACTTGAAGTCCACACAACTCAGAATCTAAATGAGTGGTCCATGAGCATGATGAGTTGATGGCAGGAAGGGAAGCTTTTGAGAGCAGAGGCTCCTGGAGGGGAGGGAAATGTGTCAAACAGGAGCCTTCCGCCTCTCTCTGCCTCCACCACCAGATTCCTTCACCCTCCAAATGATCAAACATGAAGAGGTTGCTCCAAAGACCCACATGTGCTCTCTCAATTCTTTATTTTCTTTTATTTTTGGGGAAGGGAAGAGGTGCTGGAGATTGGACGCTGGTGTGTTCTATCTCTGAACTATACCTCCAGCCTTTTATTTTCTTTTTGAAACAGGACCTCGCTAAGTTGCTGATGCTGGCCTTGAACCTGTGATCCTCCTGTCTCAGCCTCCCAAGTACTGGGATTACAAGCATGTGCCACCACACCCAGCTCTCTCGATTATTTTGAACATTGTTATTTCCTTGGCCAGGAACACTCTCCCTTCTTCTCCCTTCTAAACTCTCCAATCACCATTTAGGTCTCACCTTAAATATAGAATCCATCCAGGAGGGTTCCCTGGTCCCAGGACTTCTCCCCTCACTTAAGAACACTTACTACATAGTTATTAGACCCTCTCTCTTTAATGCTTAGCACAGTGCCTGGTATGCACGAGACACTCAAATATTTGTCAAACAAAAACCATCTCAATTTTCATTTCTGGTCCCGAAATGTTCTCTCATCTTTTATACTTAGCAAACTATGGGATGGAGATCTCCAATTTGATGAGTCAAAGGCCCTTCACACTCAGCATGTTGCAAACTGACCTCACTGCTGTCCACTTCTTACTTTTGTCTGTGTTACCATCTGCCCAGGGATCATAGCTAAGATGCACTCAGGTGTGACCCAAATCCAATAGGTTCTATCAACCTAACATTTTTTATCCACCTTTGCATCTCCATCTCTACTGCCATGCAGGCTATGGTAGGCAGACCCTCATCCTTTTTTTCTCCTGAGGAATCAGATTGACCTCCCCACATGTCTTCTACCTGGCCATCCATCCTCTACCCAAATATCAAAGTGCTTTAAGAATGCAAATCTGGTCATGGAGCTACCTTTGAAGTGTCAACCATTGCTCATAGTCACAGGAGAAGGTCCTTTAATGAGGCCCAAATAATATGCCTCATGATCTGACCTTGCAGTCCTGTTGCTTCACACTGCTCCCCTCCTGGCATCCAGAGCTCCAGACATGCTCAATTACTTGTGGTTTTCATGCCTCTGATGCTGTGCCCTGATCCACTGGCCTGCTTGCTGGGCAGTCTCTGCTTACCCCTCCAGACTTCACTATATGCCCAATTCTCGTGGGAAAGCCTTTCCTTGTCACCTCCCTGCAAACCACATACAATGGACACCTCTCCTACCATGATTTCTCTGTCCTATGGAGTCTTTGCCACATTTAAAAACTTTTCACCCTTATTTGTTTACATTATTTGTTTTCTTCCACTGCACTGCAAAAACCCCATATGATTTGGGACATACTTACACTATTTTTTTTTTCACTTTGAGTGCTTAGCACACAACTTGGCACTTAGGAAGTGCTCAATAAATGTTGGCAGAATCATTGAATTTCAAGTGTGTGCCAAAGAAAGAACGCAAAAATAAACCTAAATTAGCCAGAGGCAGAGGATGGCTCTACAAACTCTGGGGGAAGAGAAGAGACAGGCTCTTGCACTTGTAGACATTGTGGTATGTGGGGACCTGTCAGGTCTCTGCGGAGAGCAGGAAAGGGACAGGACCTCAGCTGCTGGACTCAATGATCCCTCACCACTTTTGTGCCCAAGCTCCTTCCCTGGCCCATGAGTGAGCACAACAGGGAAACAGAGGCAGCCCTGTCCCTAGAGGAGGCAAGGCTCCTTAGACATGAGACTTCAGATTAAGGTTACCCTGTCTGCCTTGGTGAAGCTCTCTCAGGGCTGAAGAGCAGCCTGTGCCCTGTTTCCTTCCTTTCCCCTCCTTCTTCACAGGGATGAGACTGACATCCAGGTCTGACAGCTCTCCAGTCTCTTTCCTTTCTTGCCTCATTTTCTTCCCCAACCTTTCCACTGTCAACATTTTGTATGTTTAATATCATCTTTGTGGCTATTTCTTGGGGACCCAAGTTAATATAAATGCTATCAATAGAGAGCTTTGCCAACCTCCAGGTTATCAATTCCAGGTACACACTGGGGGACTGTGGTATGGCCTTTGGATGGCTCTGTGGACCCAATAGAACCCCCATAAGCCAGACGTCAGCCAAGACTCCAGTTGTTACCTGGCCCCCTAAAAGTCCCACCCTAACAGGTGTGATAATACTTTGGATCTCTGAATACTAATGTTGAGTCAGACCCCATGTCCATTAGTCCTCCAAATGTGTGTTTCTCTTTCCCCAGTGTACAGCCACTCAATTAGAGGGTTGTACATCCCTTTGGGAAAGGACGTGGGGGATGATCACCATTTTATACCTACCACTGCATTGCAGGGCCTGCCTCCTAGCAACAAAGCAGACTCTTCAGTCATCAGGGCTCTGATGTGAAATTGGCTCAGGTGTAGGAGCTGAACAAGGCCTTGTGACTGTTTTGGCGTTCCTGCACTCAGACCCTGCTCCTCCCTTCTTGCCTCCTTGCTGTGGTTAAAAATGCTAAGCAGCGTGCTGTTGGTAGCCCATCTGTTTTTTCCCTGGGCACACTAATCTATCAACCATCTCCAGATTCCAGGAGTCAAGACCCCTTGGCTGGCTCTGAAACCTTTACAGCCTTAATGAATTGTGGTAGTTAAGAACTACCACCTGGTCTCTGTTGCCAGGGACCTAACATCCTCCTGGAAATTAACCAGCCCAGGTCTGTGGCCAACTCTCCTACCACTGTCCTAGATCTGCAGAGGTGAGGCATCCTTGCATATTTTGGTGATGCTAATGCAGGCATTCCTAATGGCCCTAGCAAATGGTGTGTCCCGGGGTCTCCTATGGAGCATAAATCTCTGACAGGTCTCCTGGCCTTACCTAACACATGCACTCTAGCATGTCTGAGTCTCTTGTCTTCTTCATTCCTTTTCCTATTGGCTTCTAAGGCCACTCAGGTAATTCTCATGTATTGAGAGCAGGCCATCACTTTGCTGAGCTTCACAGAAGTCCCTGAGGCGAGACTGCTCTGCCCTTGGGTCCTTGCCTAGGTTTTAGCTCCCTTGTCCTGAGAAAGTGCCCCAAGTCAATAAGTTCTCACTTACCCATCTTACCTTTCAGGCTCTCTCGCAGGTAACTGTTAAGAAAATTCCACCTGAGCCCCCTGACTCCTTGATGCCTTACCACCCAGTATTCCTAGGGTGACTCCTTGAGTTTTTCCCCCAGTAAATCTCTTTTACATCTAATTCTGTCTTGGTATCAGTGTTTTTGGAGGACCCAGATTAAGTAGGACTAACACTTAGGTTACCTTACTGAATTTGCTCAATAGTTTTCTATTTTTAGCTATTTTTAACCCCATCCTAAAGGATATCCAGAGATTTGCCCAAAGTCATATACATAGGAGGTGGAAACTGGGATTCAGATCTTCACATCGGATTGGGGGATTTTTGCTACCGTGAGATTTATCAGGGAAGGTTTCCTGGAGAGGGATGTTTGGAAGATGGCTCTGGGGAAGGGGGGTAGAACGGGGTTTTATTCTAACGTATGTGGAAGAAGAATGAACAGAGACAGGAATGAGCAAGTTTTGCATCTCTGTGCATGTGTGTTTGGTCCCCGTATATGTGTGAAAGCTTCATGTGCATATATATCTGTGTCAGGATTACTTGGTTAATACAGACCCAGAATGTGCGTAGGCCATATGCAAAGTGGGGACACCAAAACGGGAGAGGAGCTCAGCTTTGATAACCTGCTCCAAAATCTTGCAATCTACAAAATCTGGAGAGAGCTACTTTCATTTTAATATGCATTCAATTTTTCTTTTATGGTTAAGTATTATATTTACGTTCCATTTTAGACCGATGGCCCACCTTCATTTTGCAGTACTTGGAGCTTTCCCAGGTCTCAATCCTGTCTGGGGTGGGGAGAGTGTCAGAGAAGGGTGGGGTGGCCTTGTGTTTTCCCCTGGGAACAGAGGCAAGTCTGTCACAGCCCTTCAACCCCAGGGAAAGTGGAAAGAGCAGAAAGGACTCGGCAGGCAGCCCTGCACTTGATAATCTTTTCTTCTCCCTGCTCCCCTCCTCCTCCTCTCTCTCCTGATGCTGGGGCTCCCTCCCTGGAGGATTTAAGGTGGAAGCAGAGATCACTGAGCAGTGAAAGTGAAAATAATGAGTCCCCTTGTCTGTGACGGTTCCTGTGGCATCAGAGGGCGACCCGGCGAACTCCAGCGCTGAGCAAGCATCCCAGCCTACCCCTGCCTGTGCTCTGCTCCTGCTCTGAGCACACGCCTGTGGCCTTGGCTGTGCGGGTGGCTGTGTGTGCTGGGAGCTGGGGAAGCTGGCAGCTCCCAGAGCACGTGAAGGGTGGGAGCTGGGTGGGCGAGGGGGAGAGGTGTCTTCATTCCATATGCAAGTCACTTAATGAGAAAGCTGCATCTGCTGCACAGCCCCCACCCCGGGGAAGGCTGCCAGCTCTCCTGTGGGTGGCTGGAGCAAGCCTCGCCTGCTCGCACACAAGCTCTCCAGTCATCCCTGAGCATCGCAGAGATTCTGGAGTGATCCTGCAGGCAGGAAGGAGGGTGGTCCTGTGTACTGAGGTTGCACCAGCCCAGTGCTCGCCCTGTGGGCCTGGGCGTGGCCAGGATTAGGGATTAGTTCCACAGCTTTTCACAGTTCCTAGCACTGTTAACTCTGCCTTTTTCACAGTCACTTGCTCTGGGTTCTACCAACAGCACAGGTATGGGGATCCTGAACCAATGTTCAGCCTTCCCAGACTCTCTCCTACTATCATCTTCACCCCAAATGTTGTTTTGTCTGTATTTCTCCTCCCAGCCAAACTTCCTGAATCACTAGCTTGTGCCTGATCCTATTACTAGCACCCAATACTCACTCCATCCTTGCACCCTCCCATGGTGCTCCTCTCTTGCAAGAGCTAGGTAAACCTTTCCGGTTCTTTTCTTGCCCCACTCAGAGTGACCCCTCATGGTGTTGGTGAGGCTGAAGCCCTCTTTCCTGCATTTGTGTCTGCCATGGGCTTTCTACCTTTGTGGATTTTGGGTTCCTTGGAGGAGTCCCTGCTGACTCCTCCTTAAGACCTCCCTGTTCCTTAAGCCCATTTGTCTGCCCTCTTTTTACTCCTTTTCTCCCCCCTTTTTAAAATGGAGTATTTTATTTTATTTGTGCGGTACCGGGGATTGAACACAGGGGCGTTCTACCTCCATGCTACACCCCCGGCCCTATTTTTTTATGCTTAATTTTGAAACCGGGTCTCAAGAAGTTGCGGAGGGCCTCACTAGGTAGAGAGAGAGAGAGAGAGAGAGACAGGGAGAGAGAGAGAGAGAGAGAGAGAGAGAGAGAGCTGTGGCTGGCCGCGAACCCGGATCCTCCGGTCTCTGCCTTCCAAAGTACTGGGATTACAAGCATGCGCCACCACGCCTGGCTTAAAATGGAGTATTTTAGATGATACCCAGAACATCTATTGAAAGTGCATTTAAATTTTTTTCCAAAATTTAAAAATGTAGAAAATACAAAGAATAATGTAATTCTCAAGCATATCATCTGAATGCGGATGCATCACCATCTGAAATCAACGACTGTAGCATTTTATTTCCATTAAATCTAGCATTCATTATTCCTCTTGAAGAAATAAAAAGTTACAGAGATAATTAAAGTTCCTCCAACCGACATCTTATTCCTATTTCCTTCCTGCCCCCCCTGCCCCAGGGGCAGTGTTACACTGCATGTTAGTAGATTTAAGTACATAGATATCCACAAGTAATACAGAGACCTTATTCTGTCCCTAGTATCTGTCTCTGGCCATTTGATAAACTTAAAGAAATTTTGTTTATTCCTTTTAGTAGTTATACAGTTTTGCATCATTAATGTATTATTGAGTTATATATTGAGTTATTTTTGTGATACGTTCCCTATTCATAGATATTTCCATTCTTTTCAATATTTTTTCTATTAGTTCCAGAAACCATGCCTCAGTCAACATCCTTGGGCAAGTTTTCTTGTTCACATATGCAGGAGTTTTCCTTAAGGCATGTAGAATTGCTGGGTCATAAGGCAGACTATTTTCAATTTTATAAAATATACCATTTCTTTCAAAAGTGGATGTACTAATTTACATCTCTACTGGCAATTTATGAGAGTATCATTTCACCCGAATCCTTGTCAACACTTGATACTGTCATACTTTAACATTCTTGACAATCTGTGAGTGAAAAATTATATCCCATTGTTGCTTTAATTTGTATTTGTCTGTTATTAATGATAGATTACAATTACATAGCACTCCCTTGCTGCCAGCCACTGTTGAAGCAGTTTACTTGTATTAATGTATTTCATCTTCACCACGACATGTCCAGGGAGTGTCTATTGCTATATTCCCATTTTGCAGCCCATGACAAAGAGAGTTTGTAACTTGTCCCAGATTTCACAGCTGGTGTGGAGCAGCTCAGGCATTCAGAAGTGGCCCTCAGCCTGCGCCAGGAGGTCATCCGATCCCTCGCTCAGGAGGGGTCAAGCATTCATATGTTTTATGAATCATTTGTATTTTCTCTTCTATGAAGTTCCCTTACATTCTTAAATTTTTGATTAGATAATGTCTTTTCCATATTCTTTAAAATTTTATATAGCTTGGGCATCAATTATTTTTATTACATATGATGCAATAATTTTATCCAGATATCACTTGTTATTTATCCTTATTTTGGGCTTTTATTTTATTTATTTATTTTTTTTGAGGTGAGCTCTTACTCTGTTGCCCAAGCTGGCCTCAAATTGCTGGGTTCAAGCAATCCTCCTACCTCTGCCTCCTGAGTAGATGGAACTACAGGCTCGTGCTGTCTTGTCCAATTTACTTTAATTTTTGCCATATCCTTCTTTTAATTTTTCCCCTTTCTTGACAGTTCTGCCCTATTTCACTGTGTCCTTGTTCAGATGACTTTTCCCAGTTGATATCTACATCTTGATTTCTCATATGAGTTCAAGACCTGTATATCCTGCTGGGACCCTAAACTTCAGATATCTTACATAACTGCATCTTCCTTCTCAAATAAGTTCTTCTTTCAGTCTTCTCTAGTTTCATAAATAGTACCACATTTTTAAATCATGTAGGCTGTAGCTCTGCATTGCTTTTTGATTTTTCCTTTTTTTCCCCCTTTCTTATGTTGAATCAGGAAACAAATTGTACAGTCTTTCAATATACAGTCCCTGTTCTGGCAGACATGGTCACAACCTAAGCTCTTGATCACTCAGACCTGCACCATGGCAGCAGATTCCAAATTGCCTTCCTAAAAGGTCCCCAGTGTCATCTCTGCAGCCATCCAGCATTCCGAAAAGACCAGCAAGGAGAGGAGGGTCAGAGGTCATAGTGAGGCAAGGGAAAGAGCCACTCCTAGCTTCTCTGTGCTTGATGGTGTGAAAACACAACGATAAACTTTCTGGAGGAGGATGGTTTCTCTTTTTTCTACTGGAAAATCTTTTTGCCCTCCCCACCCCTGACTTGGTCGTTTTTGGTAATGGGGATTGAACCGAGGGTCTTCTACCTCTGAGCTACATGCCCAGCCCTTTTATTTTGAAACAGGGTCTCCCCAACTTGCTGAGGACTTTGCTAAGTTGTTGAGGATGGCTTCCAACCTGTGAGTCTCCTGTCTCAGACTCCCAAATACTGAGATTACAGGCGTGGACCACCACTCAGAAGGTTGAGGAAGGAAACAGTTAAAATAATATTATGTCCATATATGAAGGTATCACTACCAATCTCACTAACTTGTATGGAGAAGGAAAAAGGGGAGCGGAGCGGAATGTGGAGGGAAACACACCAAGTGATGTGTGCTTGTATCACTTTGAATCTTATTATGATGTGGAATTACAATGCACCCATAAAAGCACAAAAAAAAAAATGCCTCTGTTCCAGTTAGCCAACAGCGTCTCCCTGACCTGTGGACTGTTCATTCCTCATCCTACCACAGCTCACACCGCTGCATCCTCTGCCTGGAGTTCTTCCTTTCTTTCCTCTGCAAAGTCAGTGTCCAGCTGTCTCACAATTTCCTCTCTCAGGTCTTTCCCTGTGTTTTCTCTATCTCTGATATTTTCCAGCACATATTATCTGGACCATTCATACTGCACTTAATCAGAGGTTGCCTTGAATTGTTATTCAGTGGTTTCATTAAGCTCTATTGTCAGATCCTGTAGGGAAGGGACCATGTCTTACGTCTCTTTTGTAGGATCCAGAGCACCTGCACCGTGTGCCGCACACACAAGGTGTTAGTAGCTTTTTGTGTGCTCACACATGGGGACCTTTTACCCAGAGGGAAACCAACACACCTCCTCTCAAACATGCACTCTCTAATGTTAGCTCTCTGCTTTGGTGGGAACACAGAGTTTACAAGGCTATGTGTGGGTGGACCCGTCTAGCTCCTCCTCCAGAAAATTTATCGTTGTGTTTTCACACTGTCAAGCACTGAGAAGCAAGGAGTGGCTCTTTCTCTTGCCTAGCTATGACCTCTGATCCTCCTTTCCTTGCGGGTCTTCCTGGAATGCTGGATGGCTACAGAGATGGCACTGGGGAAGAATGGAGAAGCCAGCAGAGATGGTGAGTGAGGAGTCCTCTTGGCATTTAGGATAATAGCTATGTATCAGCACCGATTTAAATAGTTAACAAAACCAAAAAGTACTAGTGGGCCTTTAGTTAATACTGGCTGAATGAATGTTTCAGTTTCACTGTATAGAAAGAAAAAAAAATTATAGTCGCTGTCCCCTTCTTCTTGACTCCAAAAGTCGATGTTGTAGATAGTTTTTAATTAATTAGTTAATTAATTAATTTTGCAGTACCAGGGGTTGAACCCAGGGCCTTGCACATGCTGGGCAAGCGCCCTCCCACTGACCTACACCCCCAGCCCTTGTAGATGACTTTGAAGGAGGAGACTTTCTGAACCAATTTAGGGCTACTCCCAGCTTTCCCTCTGTCCTGTGAACAAACCCACGTGCCCTGCTAAATCTACCCAGAACTGACAGGAAGCTCTGTGTCTCATCATCTCACAAAGGCTGCATGTCACAGGCTGGTGTCCCAAGGCTCTGTCTCACTGCTTCCTTCTTGGATTTTTCCTCTCTTCTCAACATCTTTGGGTTCAGCCTCCTTCATGCCTCTTTAACACAGTCAAACTTTCGAGTCTCTTTCGAATAGTCATGTCACTTAGTGATGGGAATGCATTCTGAGAACTGCATCCTCAGGCACTTTCCTCGGTTTGAGCACGTGGTAGCGTGCCCTTGTGCAAACCCAGATGGTCCAGGCTGTCACTCAACGTGGCCTCTCGATGCTGTCAAGAGAGCCAGCAAACATGAGATGCTTGAGGCTGCTGCAGGCGCAACATGGCATACTGTTTTACAGTAGACATAATTTTTTTTATAAGCAGAAAGAGCGCAGTCTAAAGTAATGATTAAAAACTATAGTAAATATGTAAACCAGTAACATAGTTTTTTATTATCATAGTCAAGCATTCTGTACCATATGTAATTGTATGTGCTATACTTTTATATAACTGGCTGTGCAGATATTTGTTTATACCAGCATGACTATAAGCATGTGAGTAATGTATCACATTAACGTGGTTACAGTGACACTAGACGATGGGAATTTTTCACTCCATTATAATTTATGGGGCCAGTATGCCACATGCAACCCATCTTTGATGGAAACATCATTGTGTGACCCTCTACAGGACCTTCAAGCTTGTATTCTGTTGTTTCTCTCAGTCCAGAACCCAGAATAGTATTCCAGACCCTAAATGTCCAAGATGTGAGTTCAGACCAAGAGAGTCATTTATTCATTTTGTATTCCCCCCAAAATATGTTCATATGTTTGCAGCCCTTCACATGGAGACATTGTGCTGATTAGGTATCTAAACAAGTAAGATGCTGAAGATGCCCGTCCTCATCCTGGGGCCTCTGTCTGTACCTTTTTCCTTTCCTGTGGAACTCATTTCCTTACTCTCCCTCCTGTGAATCCAGCAAGCAGTGTCTGCAGGGGCAGGGTCTTGGCTCCCTCCAAGGTCTGCTTTCTTTCCGCTCACCTTTTCAGCAAGTCTTTTTGAGCACCAAGACCTTGCTCTGCAGCCAAGCCAGCAATTCTGGAGAGGAGGTGAGAAGCGATCAGTGACACGAGGGAGCAGCTGGTGAAACTGCTATTGATCTGGAAGATCTGTGCATGCGGTGCAGAACCTGAAACTGATCCCTCCTCCCATGCTGCAGAGCGAAGGACGGCAACCATCAGGAGCAGAGGATTCTCCTTGCTCTTTACTCTCTGCCCTCATTTCACTGTCCTTTTTTAGAGTAGAAGCTCCTAGCAACCCCTTTTCTACTACAAAAACTTTCAGCATCTTTTTGTGCATGTTGGACACAGAACTGATCTTGTATTTCAGTTGTCCAGAGAGGTAGTAACTGTATTCACATCCAATCGAAATTTGAAATGGTGAAATCAAATAATCAACATGTGAATGGGCAGGAAGACATATGCAGGGAATATAGCTGGGGTGGAGCAGAAGCAGGAACTAGGGATCCAGAGGCAAAAGTGGAGTGTTCATACACACAAGGGGTGCTACTGCTTAGGAGAAGCAGTCCTCTTGGTTAGGTCTTAAGGTCTTAACCCCTGAATCTAAGGTGAGCCAGACTTGGGACGATTGCTATGACTAGATTATAAGACTTGAACCCATTCACCTGATAATACTTGGACGCAGGATTGTTTGTCTCTTCCTATCTAGCCAGCACAGTGCCTTCCATAGAGTAGTTGCTGAATAAATATTTAATGGTTTCATGAGTGAGCAAATGAAGAAAACCATGGAGAACATTTGTTACTGGCATATCAAAGACAGGTAAAGGGGATGATTCTAATTCTGTTTACCTAGCTTGCTCACCAGGAACATTATCAGATCCTTGAAGGATTATTCCAACATACTGTATAACATTTTTAGGGGAATAATAAGTTGGAAGTGGTGAATTAAACTCAGACTTAATAATCTTAGGGTAGGAATGCTCTTCCCACCTCCTTATCTGAGAAATAATAATAATAATAAACCCACAAAAGGTAATTGTGACAGAATTCTCTGTCTGATTCTCTCTTTCCAGGTAAGATTATATTTCCTAGCTTCTCTTTCAGTTGGTCAGCCAGATAACTGAGTTCTGTCCAAAAAATATGAGTGCAAGTAATATCTATCACTTTTAGGTGAGCTTCATTGAAAAAAATCTATACTTATGCCTCCATATTTGTTCCCCATTTGGCTTGATGTGGGAGGGATATGGTGGCTTTGGAGGTCATGGAATGGGAAATGAGGGACCCACGACTCTGAGGAAACTGGGTCCCTGACTCACCACTTGAGGAAGTGCCTCAGATTGATCTGGAACATGCCCTTGCTGCCTTATGTGGATGAGACATAAACCCCACTGAGAATTGGAGTTTATTGTAGCAGCTAGTACTATTAGAAATGATCTAGAGATATAATTGTGCTAGGCTATGGAGAAGAGGTCTCTCCCCTACTATTCTGCAGGGTAAATTAAACCAAATTGCTCTCTGAGTGCTTCAGGCCTAATGGCTTAATTATTGAAACTTTTTAAGTTGATTGCTCAAAAGATTTTTGTTTGTTTGTTTTTCCTTCTACTAAGGTCTAAAGAAAGTGCTGAGAGTTGAAGATGGGGGATGTAAAGAGTGAATAAGACAAGGACCTTCTCCATATTGGGCTCTCAATTGATTTTGGTATTTCTGACATTGGTTGGTGACCTGACACTAATACCTTGGATACCTGACCTTGGCTTGTCAACTAGATTCAGAACCCTCATGTCTTTAGTTTGCTCCCTCCTAAGGCTTTTACTTAGTTACTAATCTATATTGTTTTCATTCATACCCTAGTAACCCATTATAAGTTGATAGTTGAGTAGGTTTTTTTTTTTTTTTTTTTTTGGCTTTGGACTCAATTTTTTTTTTTTTTTTTTTTTTTTTTTTGCGGTACCTGGGATTGAACCCAGGGGCGTTCTACCTCCGCGCTACACCCCCGGCCCTATTTTTTTATACTTTATTTTGAAACCGGGTCTCACAAAGTTGCAGAGGGCCTCACTAAGTAGAGAGAGAGAGAGAGAGAGACAGGGAGGGAGAGAGGGTAGACTCAATCTTGATTCAAGTTAGGCCAGACATGGGGATTAACCTGAAGGGGCCAATTCTTTTATGGTGAATCTTGGATTTGTGTTGGTTTCCTGAGCAATGGTGAGAAACAGCTTATGTTGAGTGAAGAGAGATCAAATGGTAAAGCAAGTCAGAGCAAAGGTACACTTTTTGTACTATCTACCGCTCCTAAAGTTAGATCAATTGTATGTTACACAGGACAAAAGCCCTTGTAGATTATTGTTGAGGCAGCTTGTCCCTGTGTAATGGGTTCCAGGTGTCATCTCCATGCCTCATTAGTAGGATATGCCTCACTGTTCCAAAGCCAAAGTTCCCAGGAGGAACCCCGATCTGAGGAATCAGCTGCATTTTGGGATTGAAATGTTTACATTTGAATAATGTGGCTGGAAGACATGTGCATTGTCATGTATAGGTATATCTTCTTAGAGGCAAAAGAAAGCCTAGAGGAAGATAGCTTAAGCTATTAAGCACCAACATGAGGTAACTACTGTGTACAAGGTATTGAATTACATGTCTTTGGGAGAGCACATGGCAAGAGTTAACAAAGAACAGCAACATACTCTCTCTGCTTTGAACAATCTTGGCATCTAATGTGAAAAACAAAAGGGACACAGATACTTACAAAGTGGTGAATCCAACAATGGATACATAAGCATTCACTACCAAGGAGAAGAGATAGGAAATACTTTCTACAGCAGGTGACTATATGGTTGGTGGAATGAGTAGCAGCTGACCAAAGGTTGATGATGGGTTGGGGTGGGGAGGTGTTATACAGCTTTCAGACACATGACTTACCTTCAGTGAAGACATGCAATTTAGTCTGTATGTGTTGTGTATTTCATATGCTGCATATTTATAGCAATAATATTTTCAAGATTTTTCGGTAGTGTGGGCAACCTCTTTTTAAAAATTATTTTCTCATAAGTGATTTATTAAGTAATTAAAGCATTTTATACTTTTCTATGAGTTTCCATGTTTATAGTCTCAATTAGGGGAAAATACAATCTTTTGTCAGTTTATATAGCTCTATTTGAGTGTAGATAATATGTTACCCATAATAACTATCACTTATTGAACATCTTTTATGTACCAGGTACTTCATAGCTAATCGTCACAACAACTTAATTAATTACATATTGTCATTGCTATTTTGTGTATTAGGACTCCAAGGCTCAAAAAAGGTTAAGTGGCTTACCAGTGATCATACAGCGTAGAGATCAAGGGACAGAATGAAGAGTCCCCAGATAGATCCATACACATACGGTCAGTTTACTCTAATAGAGTCATCATTGTCATTTGATGGGGAAAGGACAGTTTTTGAAACAAATGTTTTTGCCTGCAGGAGAAATAATCAGTTCAAATCATGTGATGTGTAAACATGATAATTGGACCTCCTGATGGTTATTACTAATGTATGAGTTCTCATCTATGTAATGCTTCTGAGAGGATATAGCTTGTTTGTCTATGAGTGTTTATGGTAAACAAATCTGGAGTCTATGCTTTTTTTTGCTAGGGAATGTTTGTGTCACCCAGGAAATTACTAGGTAATATCAGAATATAAAATGGAGATGATGCATGAGCAAACTAACTCCCCTAAGGTAACCAGTGCCCTGTGTGGTATGTACCACCTGAAAATCTATACCCATTCTGGGATGGCATATTCTAGTGTGGAAGAAATGACTTGAGGTGCTGCTGTCAGTCCCAGCATCTCCATGCTGTCCTCATGTCCTGCTGTCACCTATATCTTTAAAATTTTAGTAATGTTTGATTTTGATACTGAATAATATCTGATTCTCATCAATTTAATTACACAATATGTCTCTTAGTATTATTTCAAGCCTATTTACACTTAATATAATGATTCATATGCCTGGATTTAAATTTATCATTTCCTATTTGTTTTCTATTTCTTCTCTCTCTCTCTTTTTTTTTTGTTCCTGGTACTACCTGTCTTCTTTTAGGTTACTCAAAACTTTATATTATCCCACTTTATTTCCTCAATTAAAATTTTAATTAAAATATAATTGGAGTCAATATTGTACCACATACCACTTCATATCTTTCTCACTTATTTCACAAATGTAATGGCTGCATATCAGTATAATTCCATTGTACACACTTACCAACTTTGTGCTTTGGATATCTTTACCTATGCATAAGTTATAAACCTTATCCTACAATGTACTGTGTAGACACATTGTCACTAACATTTAATTAATACTAGTTACATCAGTCAATTTTTCACTACTATAACAAATACTTGAGATAATCAAATTATGAAGAGTAAAGGTTATTTTGGCTCATGGTTTCAGAGGTTCCAGTCCACACTCAGTTGGCCTTGTTTCTTTTGGGCCTGTAACAAGGCAGCATACCATGGTGGGAGCGCATGGCGGGGAAAACAGCTCACCTCCATGGCTGGGAAGCAAAAAATAAATAGGAAGGGACCAGGGTTCCACAATCCCCTTTGAGGGTACACCCCCAGTGACCTAAAGACTTTCCACTAGGCCCCACCTCTTAAAGTTCCCACCAACTCCCAAAAGCACCAAGCTGGGGACCAAGACTTTAACACATGGGCCTTCAGGGGATACTTCAGATACAAACTGTAACACCAGTCCTCCAATGATGTGATGTATTATTTCAGTTACTACAGTATATTTATAAACTGTGAGTAATTGTACAAGATACAGAACTTGCTGCTAGCTCTTCAGTCCACAAATCACAAAATACATGATCAGTACCAACATGTCACTTCTTTCAAAGTCTATGATTACATCACTTTGCATCTGTTGTTTAGTTTATGCACAGACGGCAAGGCATGTAGGTGTGTCACCTCCTTATTTCCCAGGGACGAACTCACACATTTTACATAAATGGATAATTAAATGAGGAAGTTGGACAACAGAGAAAAAAGTGCATGAAAGAAAGGAAAAGAGATAATGTTAGAGGTGAAGCTCAAATGGAACTTCAGTGGATCGAAGATGAAACCCTTAACTATGTAAATGCGGGCACTTGCCATTCTATTCTGAGAAGCTTAGTGAAGGTGGACTTCTCAACATAAATGAAGAAAGGAGCTAAGATGGAAAAAGCGAATGGTGTTCTAGAAGAAGTATGACCACCCAAAACACCTCACATTCATATTAAAAGAACTTTCAGATTCTTTGCAGCATTGAACACACAAAGGCTAAAATACAACTGGTCAATACCCAATAAGGAATATAAAAATTTTCTAAGGCATAGAAAAAATGCTCACTCTGAATCATAAGTTATAAAAAGAGAAGACAAGAACTTTTCAAACTACTTTTAACAATTTGCTTTCATAGCAAAAAACTTCAATGCTCAATGTTTTCAAGTTACAATAGACCAAATATTGATTTTACTATTAAAATTTTCATATATATTCATATAACCAACAGTCAGAGAGTTAATATTGTCACAAACAATTAAAAAAGGTCAAGGAACAATCACATACCCCCCATTGATTATTAAAATTACCTTGCATGGCTTCAATGTGTTCAGTCATCTTCATGATCTCACAATCTCATGCAAATAGAAGGCCACCTATAGTCTGATGGGTCATTTTGAGGAAACAATGAGAAGGAAAAAAAGCACAGAATTTTATATTTACACACTTACTTGCCATTTCTGTTGCTCTTCTTGCCTCCCCATAGAACTGAGGGTCCACATGTTGTCATTCTTCAGCACCCCTTGTATTATACCTCTACCGGTGTCATGGTTTAGATCTGGAATGTCACCCTAGAAGCTCGCATGTTGAAAGCATGGTTCAGAGGTGGAGCTTTTGAGAAGTGATTGGATCATGAGCACTTTGACCCAGCAGGGGATTAATCCATTGATAGCTGAATGGACTACTGGGACATAGAAACTAGTTGGAGGAGGTAGGTCACTGGAGGTGTGCCCTGGAAAGACTTAACTTCTCCCCAGTCCCTTCCTTGTTTCTTTTTTTGTTTCCTGGCTTCCATGAGCTGAGCAGCTTTCCTTTATCACACCTTTCTGCCATGATGCTCGGCCTTACCTCAAGCCCAGAGCTGGCTGACATGGACTGAGACCTCTGAATCCATGATCCGAAATAAACTCTTCCTCCTCTAAGTTGTTCTTTGGTCACACCAAATGCAAAGCTGACTAACACAACTGGTGAAAAATTCTTTCGGCCTTAATTTATCTAAATATGTCTATTTCACCCTCACTTTTGAAGGATATTTTTATTGGATATAGCATTCTAAGTTAAGGTTTGGCTTTCTTTCAGCATTATAAAGACATTGTTCCATTGTTTTCTGGTTTTCTTTGTTTCTGACAAGTCAGAAATAAATTCAGTAATCCTCATTGCTGTTGCCCTATATATAATATGTCCTCCCTCTATTTCCCTCAGCTGCTTCAAGGTTTTCTCTTTCTTGGGTTTTTAGTAGTTTTCCTATGATGTGCCTACTATGGTTTTCTTTGTATTTGTCTTGCATGGGTTTGTTGAACTCCTGGATATGAATGTTATTTTTCATCAAATTTGGCAAGTATTCAGCTATTGCGTTTCTTCGAGTATTTTTTCTGCCCGATTCCCATTCTATTCTCCTCTATGCACCTACTTTATGTATGTTAGATTGTTTGAAATTGTCCTGTAGATCCCTGAGGCTTTGTTCATTTTTCTTCAATCACTTTTAACCTCTTCTTAAAATTGGATACTTTTTATTGAAACCTTCTCAAGTTTATTGACTCATCTGTCATCTCCAATCTGCTGTTAAACCAATCTAATAATTTTAAAAATTTTAGCTATTGTACTTTTTCCTTCTAGAATTTTCCTTTGGTTCTTTAAAAAAAACAATTTTTATTTCTCTGCTGAAAGTCTCCATCTGTTTTCTCACTAACACCATATTTTTCTTGATTTTTTAAAAGTTCTTTGAACATAGTTTATAAAAGCTGCCTTAAAATCTTTGTTAAAGCCAACATCTGGATCACTTGAATGTGTTTCCTATTAACTGATTTTTTTTTCTTGGCTATAGGTCATATTTTCCCATACCTATGTATATTTAGTAAGTTTATATAGTTTAATGTTTATTGTTGCTACACACCGCAATGACTGGCTTTATAATCTTTATTTTTAAAGTTATAATTTTATTTGAGTAGGTATTTCATTGACTATGGTATTCAACCTACATAGACTTGAAATTTTGCTTTATTGGGGTAATTTGTGAAAAGCACAAGATATTTCCAAAATTCCTTTAACTTGGCAATACCCAATCTCCATGTTGTCTCCCAGCTGAGGACTTCGTCAATTCTTGCTTTTATAAATGTTGTTAGGAAAGGTCTAGGGTGCCTTACTCTGGGGCTTGGTCCTTACTCCCAAGGCATGGCCTTTGAGTATGTCGGCTGGATTCCTGGAGAGTTAACAAGATGTTAACAAAGTCCCTGGACTCAGGTGGGTCAAGACTTTGCATGCTCCTCAGAACTTCTTTTTCTTCTGTTATCACACACATTATTCATTCTCTGGTAATCCTTATATGGTTTTATTTCTGACACATGCATCCCTGCCTTTGGCCAAAGATTTGTGGCAAACCCCTATGTCGAGTCCTGCCTCCTCTCCCCTGCCCTCCTCTACGGATCTTCCTTTCTGCTGCTTCATCTTGTCTGGTTGTGTGCTTTGCAGATCCCACCCTCCTTAGCTCCTCCAAACCATGAACCCTGCATCTTTACTCAATAAGGTCACTTATTGAGTAAAGTGTTAGATTTTACCTCAACTCATGGTGCTAAGGTCAGGAAATTACCCATAAGCAGAGACCTAAGGAAGGTAAGGGGCTTACCTTAGCACTTTCCCTTCTCTCAAAGACTGGGATGTGGGAGTGCCAATGCTTGAAAGTAATTGATCCAATGCCTGAAAGCAATTGATCCATATATTTCATTCAGTTTTTATGGTTAATCAAGGTGGTAGGGCTAGTCTACTACTAATTAATATGTCCTTTTCAAAAGTGACAGTCTCACATTCCATTTTGACTTGATCAATCTTTAAAGGTCAGAGGCCAAGTGCATAGAAAAGGAGAACTAATTTGACATAATCCTGGCCCCTGGAACACCATCTATTTTGTGAGCTCCTGGTACCTTGTCATTCATTTTCTACTCAATCTTTTTCTCTATTCACATGATACTAACACTGAGAACATTTTACTGTGATATCTATTAGTATATCTATTAGGAAGTGTGTGATAGTATATCTGTTAGGAATAGTGTGATATCTATTAGGAAGTTCATCCAAGAATTAAATGAGCCCAGGAATAAACCCTGGTTTTCATATGCTATATAGTTATTACACACTTGATTTCATGAGACCATTATCATGACAAGATGATTAAATAAGTTAAAATAAACAAAGCCATATTTTCTTGGTTCTAAGATACACATACCCTTGCCTCAATTTTAATGATTCTAAAATGTAAATGTATTTCTCACTGGAAGTTTAAATGGAATTTATCATCAAGAAAGGTATCTATAGACATCTAGTAATTTTCACTCAGTTTGTATTTTTTTTTTTGGCCCCAGTTTTCCAAGTACTTTTCCATAGAGTACCACCAGAAATTGTCTCCTTTCTTCACAGAATAGAAAACAATAGAAAATTATTATTATTTTTTTAGCAGCAATGGATTTAAGGAAGCCACCAGGAGAAATAACCTCAAAATGGCTGTGAGATGTTAAAATGCATCTGTACTTAAAAAATCTGAGGTAGTCTTTCCTAAATGCCATTAACTATAGGACAAAACCTGAAGAGGAGGATGATTACAGATAATGGTGGACTAAGGGAGGGCTTACCTGAGAATGGGGGATCAACCTGAGAACCCTTGAGAGCTAAAGACCTGAACACCTATTTTAAACTCTAGAATTCTACTTCCAGTTTCATGATCCTACCACCATATATCTCCTGTGCCAATACTGATTAGCTCAAATTAAGGGACAGTTTATTATAGAAGACTGATTATAGGTATGCTGTTCACCCAACCTGGAAGGACATTTCCCATCACATTGCCATTTCTTGTTTAGGGGGGAAAACAAAACAAAACAAAACAAAACAAAACAAAACAAAACAAAACACTTCTCCTATCTTGACATGTTTATCATTGTGTGCCTGAGCTAATTATCTCTGTGGGCTCAGTGTAGCTCCTAAAACTGATAGATTATTATAGTGTCCTCTGGAAATGATGCATGCCTCACATGTGCAGCTGTGTGCCAGGAGGAAAACATTTTTAAACTATCTTTGTAGTTTACTGATAATTGCTTATCAAAGACCACATCACATGTGATAGCATGTATTAAGAGTATATGTAGAGAGTAGTCACATATATAAAGTAATATATGTATATAATCAAGATATAATGTGTAACGTATATATCATATGTAACATCTATGCGTATGTGTATTGCTTTTGCTGTTTTAAGTTGCTTAAAGTTATTGATGATTTCATTGACTTGATCTCTTAACTGAGATCTAAGATGTTCTATTTCTCATCTGTTTATCTCTGATTTTTCTCTGTGTCAGGTTCCAAATTTAATAACTCTTCTCTCAGTCTGTCTGTGTCTTCTCATCTAAACCCTTAAGGCATCTTAGCAGCTAACAGGAGAGATAAGCAGCATTCTTCCCATAATTGGCAAAGTTAGGATACTCCATTTTCATTACAACTTTAAATCCACCAAAACTACCCTGCTGGCACAAAAACTCAGGACCAAACATTATCAGGGAGGATTTCATCTGAGCCACTGGGTTTGTCGTTCATGACTTTCAGAGGGGGCCCTGACCAGCCATTCAGAGCAGGAGCTATCAACTGGAAAATGACGGACCTGGGACAAGTATTCAACCTTTGCACTCATGCTCCTTGGTTCTCAGGTCCCCTTGGGCACTACCTTTCTTCCTGTCTCCAAGAATTATACCCATAGCTGTAATCAGTTGATATATTAAATGATTGATGATATTTTGAAGCTGGCGTGAAAAAAGGCTGAGTGATTTGGGGACTAACTACATGGCAAATGGTCCTTTTGAACATGTTCTAAGCTGTATTTCTCTTTAAAAGGCTACCAATCTCACTAATATGTATGGGGTGGGGTGGGGAATCTAGAGGAAAACACACCGAGTGCTGTGTGCATGTATGTTTGTATCAATGTGAACCTCACTATGATATATAATTACAATGCACTAATAGAACTATAGAAAATATGCCAACAGATCTCCCAAAATGTAAAATTCTTGATGTTTCTGTTTTAAAAAGTAGAATATGATCATTATGGCATATGAAGAATTGGTTGAATAAAGAGGAGGCTACACAGGAGGCCTATGAGACCAACTCCAACCCGCATCCTAATATCCTGTTGCTTAGATTCCAAATCCTGCGTGTTACATTTTTCAGTCTCAGAAACCTTTAAATCCCCATGGTTCCTACTCAGTTATGTGCAGTGTGTTCTCTTAATTCCCCTGGAAGCCATTTTCTCACAAATTTGGAGGTTAAAAGAAAGGGGGGGAAACTTTCCAAAACACAAACCCCAAACTAAAAAACATAAGTAGGAAATGTCGAAGCTGGGAGGCCAGTTACCGTGGCAACTCGGGTTTGCCAAGTTTCCCTCTCAGATTGCTGGACCTTTGCTTGAAGTGGTTGCTTCTCGGATGGGCTTCTACCAGCAGGTATGTGGCTCTGGCCAAGCATATTGAAAGGGAAAACTGGACTTGGCATGGCCCCATCTCCTGGGAACATCATCTACACGAGAGCTCCTGATTCTTTTGTTTGAAGCATCTCCAGCCCTCATCCTTTCTATGGGAAAGGTAGAGGAGGCCAGAGCCTCTTGGCTATAGCAGCTGAGAAGAGGCTTAGGGAAAAGGGAGGGAATTATTGTCACAAGGAGAAGACTCTTTAAGGCTTGGGTAAGGGAATTTCCTTGCTGTTGATATTCTTCTCAGCAAACATTTCTGACACTTTTTTTCCTCAGGGACAGGGAACCCATACTAGTTGTTGGGAATAAAACTAAGAGCAAGATAGACTTTCCCCTTAAGGTTTTCATGGTCTTATTGAAAAAGCATGACACATGTAACAGAGCACATGATGAGTACAGACAACATTTTCAGAGGTGCTAGAGAACACTGACAGCAGGTGGCTGGGACAGTCACAGACGTTACCATGGGCAGAGGGAGCTAGAACTGGTGTGGAAAGAAAGCAACTAGAGCCCGGGGCTGCCCTCCACATTACGAATATATGTTGGTGTGGATGAGGGCTGCCTAGAGGTAGGGGAGTTTGTGGGTCTAATAATGGGAATATCAGGAAAATCAGTTGGGGTTTAATGTTGGAGTTCCCTTAAAGAAAATCTGAAGCAGTAGTGGGGAGCCACTGCAGGTATTTGAGCAAAGAAGTAGATTAATAATATCGGCTTTAGGAGATTTAATCTAGATGGAAAACCATTGCAAATGAAGGTGTCAAAAGGAGGAGAATCCTCCTTGGTGCTCAGAGGGTACCATCGTAGTTGGGTTTTATTTACTCTTTCTTGAAAGCCTATGACATTTTGGATGCTTCACAGAGAAAGTAGACCCGTTCTTGAACCCAGGTTTCCTAAGATCTTGGAGAGAATTAGACTTTTTATGGAGTAAACAGGATTCCATTGGATATGCCTTTGGTTCACATGTCTCAAGAGCTACCATCTGTCAAAAACTAATTTCTGCACTTACATGGGCATTATTTATCTCAGAAAATGGAAGTTTGGCATTCTCCCTAGCAGGAAATGACATCTTTAGCAGCTCTGAGCTGTTCCTCTTCAGTAGCCATGCCAAGAGGCCGGTCTCTTGCTGGGTGGTGGAATCCTGTGCTCTCCCCTGGGGAGACAGCCTTGGAAGTGAGGACAGCAGGATCCTGTTTTCAGAGTTCAAGACGAGTAATATGAGTTCTTCCAGCACAAGCCTATAACAGATTTTATGCAAAAGAAACATGTTATCCTTTACTAAACACACTTACTACTAGTGAGGCTATTACATTTCAATTCTATGGTATTTTTTATTTTCTAAGTACTTATAAATAAATAATAAGACTCTGGAAACATCTAGCAGCTGTGGTAAAGATCACTATGAATTCCAGTATGAATTAATGGAGCTTCTGAATTCTAAAATACATTAAAAAAAGTCACTGGAAGAAAAAAATCCAATTCAAGCTGTAGTTGTAGGGGGATGCTACCTACTGGTACAGGGTACTACCCCTTTGCTTCCTTTCTGACAAGTGTTGATGCAGGCCCCTCCCCCCAAATAAATGATAGTTCTCTTCATTTATTTATCTCTTCACAACTGATACAGTTGGCAGAAATAACCAGGGCCCATTCCAGTCCTGACACATGAGACACCACCCACCACCACCAAGCAGCACAAAGTAGACCGCTAGCTCCTCATTTTGCTTTCCCTTTCCCTCACTGCCATCTGAATTTTTTTTTTTTTTTTTGCGGTACCGGGGATTGAACCCATGGGGCGTTCTACCTCCGCGTTATGCCCCCGGCCCTTTTTTATACTTTATTTTGAAACCGGGTCTCACAAAGTTGCGGAGGGCCTCACTAAGGAGAGAGAGGGAGAGAGAGAGAGAGAGAGAGACAGGGAGAGAGAGAGAGAGAGAGCTGAGGCTGGCCACGAACCCGGATGCTCCAGTCTCTGCCTCCCAAAGTACTGGGATTACAAGCATGCGCTACCACGCCCTGCTGAATTTTCTAATAGATGACATTTTCCCTCCCTCTCTCTTCCTCCCTTCCTCCCGCCCTCCCTCCCTCCCTCCCTTTCTCTCTCTCCCTCTCTTTCTCCCTCTCCCTCTTTCTCTCTCTCTGTCGCTCTTTTTGGGGTGGTGGTGGTACTGGTGATTGAGCCCAGGGGTGTTGTCTACCACTGAGCCACCCCTCCAGCCCTTTTTTATTTCTTTTTTTTTTTTTTGCGGTACCGGGGATTGAACGCAGGGGCGTTCTACCTCCGCGCTACACCCCCGGCCCCTATTTTTTATACTTTATTTTGAAACCGGGTCTCACGAAGTTGCGGAGGGCCTCACTAAGGAGAGAGAGAGACAGACAGACAGACAGGAGAGAGAGAGCGAGAGAGCTGAGGCTGGCCGCGAACCCGGA